>JBBBDQ010000740.1:4667500-4875000 GCA_037127315.1 Ascarosepion bandense | reverse complement strand
TAGCTGTTCAGAATAACATCATTATTTTTAGTTTATCATTAAATTTTAACGATCTATTCTCTAGCCTTCTTCATGTGCACAACCCTTAAAGAAAGGGACTTTTAAAATTTTTTGCAAAAAATAAAATAAAATAAATAACAAAATGAAATAAAATAAAATAAATAGTTGCTTATATTAATCGATTTTTATAATAATAATAATAATAATAATAATAATAATAATAATAATAATAATAATAAAACTAGCCAAAGAACTTCAAGAAATGGTTGACGATCCCACTAAAATTCCTGCATGGATGACCAAAGGAATTACATTTCTTCTACCCAAGAATGGTGACACAAACAACCCGAAAAACTACAGACCAATTACATGTCTTCCGACAACATATAAACTATTAACATCTATTTTAACAAAACAGACATATTTATTCTTAGAAAGAAATGACATGATACCGCTTGAACAAAAAGGGTGCAAACGTGGCTGTTATGGTTGTAAAGACCAATTGCTAATTAACAAAATGATCCTGGAAAACTGCTACAGTACAAAGAAAAATCTTAGTACTGCCTGGATAGATTATCGAAAGGCATTCGATAGTGTGCCACATTCCTGGATTTTAAAGACTTTAAATATATACAAGATATCGCCCGTCATCATCAATTTCATCAAACAGTGCATGTCTATATGGAAAACAACCCTTTACCTCAATCATATAAATGGAACCTATAAGTCTGATGAAATAAACATCAAAAGAGGTATATTTCAAGGTGATTCTTTATCTCCCTTACTATTCTGCATATCATTAATAGCACTAACCAGTCAACTTAATAAGACAGAATGTGGTTATAAAATAGGACAAAAGAAAATAAGCCATCTATTTTACATGGATGACTTGAAGTTATATGCTAAGAATGATAATGAGCTGGAAGGTCTTCTGCAAACTGTAAAATGCTTCAGCGAAGACATTGGAATGAAATTTAATTTGAATAAATGTGCTAAAGCTACAGTTTTACGTGGTTCAATACAAGAAACATCCTCAATTAGCCTAGACCCTGCTGTAACAATAAAAGAATTGAAACCAGAAGAAGCTTATAAATACCTAGGTGTAAATGAGAGCGAAAACATTCACCATAAAAAAATGAAAGAAATAGTGCGTAAAGAGTACTATAGAAGGCTACGAATGATATTAAAAACTGAATTAAATTCACAGAACAGAGTTATGGCCATTAATAGCCTTGCAATCCCAGTTGTCCAATATAGCTTTAACATCTTAAACTGGACTCTAAACGACATCAGGCGAATGGATGCTAAAACAAGAAAGCTTCTTTCTAAGCATAAGATGCATCATCCAAAGGCTGATGTAGACCGTCTATACATACCCCGTAAAGAAGGTGGAAGAGGTCTTATTCAGCTGGAATTGTCATACAAGACAACAACTATTGGCTTACTAACATGCATAGAAACAACAAAGGATTGGATGATACAATTAGTAAGGCAACATGAAGAAAGAAAGAAAAAATATTCAATAATAAAAGAAGGCAGTCAATTCAAACAAGATTTACAGTTAGTAGATTCTGTAGAAAAGCAGAACGGAAGCCAAGAGCTGGCTATTGCGGCAAAGAATATGAAAATGAAAGCCAAAGATAAAGCTCTTGAACAGATGAAACAGCGCTGGCAAGACAAACCTCTGCATGGCCAATATCCAGTACGTGCCAATAAATCCAATGTTGACAAAGTTAATACTCATCGATGGTTACGTGCATCTGGATTAAAGTCTGAAACTGAAGGATTTATACTTGCAGCTCAAGACCAAAGTCTTTTCACGAGAAACTTTCAGGCAAATATTATGCATAATAATATGGATCCAAAATGCAGGTTTTGTGATAAACACCAAGAAACAATAGACCACATAATCTCAGGCTGTTCTGTGCTTGCCCCAAATGAATATAAAAATCGCCACGATAGAGTTGGGCAATATTTACATTGGGCAATATGCAAACATTATGGAAAAGCTGTAGGCAAACACTGGTATGAACATCACACAGCACCGGTTACAGAAATAGAAGATGTAACCATTCTATGGGATTACACCATCTACACAGACAGAAAAATTGAAGCAAACAGGCCAGACATTATTGTTAAAAACCAGAAGGAGAAAACTTGTTTATTAATTGATATGGCTTGTCCAGCGGATTGTAACATAGCAATCAAGGAATTTGAAAAACTGTCAAAATATAAAGACCTGGAAATTGAAATAGAAAAAATGTGGAAATTGAAAACAAGAGTTGTGCCAGTGATAGTATGTGCACTTGGAATGATAAAAAATGGAACAAAACAACACATTGAAAGAATCCCTGGAAACCCCAGCTTAAGAGATATACAAAAAATTGTCTTATTAAGTACAGCCCACACACTAAGGAAAACTTTATGTAATGCTGGAGATGATAGGGAAGATAGAAAAACATGAAATGGAGCCATAACAACACGCCACTACCTGCTTTAGGTCTCCCCGCAGAGTTGGTTGGTAGTGAGACCAAAGCAGAAATCGAAATATGATGAAAAATGACATAATAATAATAACTTGAACTTTGACTTACATCCATTCATTTTTCTTTCAGTCTACAGTTTCGCTTTAACTGGAAACAACTATTGCTTTTTAGTCTTTTGTGCCAACGTCCAAAGAGTCTGAGCTCCAGGACCATGGATTAGTTTTAAAGCTTTCATTACACCTGAGCAACGCCGGGCTATACTGCTAGTATTTAATAATAAAAGAAGGAAGTAAATACAAACAAGATTTACATTTAGTAGATTCTGTAGAAAAGCAAAACAGAAACCAAGAACCAACTATTGTGGCAAAAAATATGAAAATGAAAGCCAAAGATAAAGCTCTTGAACAGCTGAAACAACGCTGGCAAGACAAACCTCTGCATGGCCAATATCCAGAACGGGCCAATAAATCAAATGTTGATAAAGTTAAAACTCATCGATGGTTACGTGCATCTGGATTAAAGTCTGAAACTGAAGGCTTTATTCTTGCAGCACAAGACCAAAGTCTTTTCACGAGAACCTTTCAGGCAAATATTATGCATAATAATATGGATACAAAATGCAGGTTTTGTGATAAACACCAAGAAACAATAGACCACATAATCTCAGGCTGTTCTGGGCTTGCCTCAAATGAATATAAAATCGCCACGATAGAGTTGGGCAATATTTACATTGGACAATGTGCAAACATTTTGGAAAATCTGTAAACAAACACTGGTATGAAAATCACCCAGCACCGGTTACAGAATTATAAGATGTCACCATTCTCTGAGATTACACCATCTACACAGACAGAAAAACTGAAGCAAACAGGCCAGACATTATTGTTAAAAGCCAGAAAGAGAAAACTTGTCTATTAATTGATATAGCTTGTTCAGCGGATTGTAACATAGCAACCACGGAATTTGAAAAACTGTCAAAATATAAAGACCTGGAAATTGAAATAGAAAAAAATGTGGAAATTGAAAACAAGAATCATGCCAGTGATAGTAGGTGCACTTGGAATGATAAAAAAACAAAAAACAAAAAAAAAACAAAAAAAAAACAACATATTGAAAGTATCCTTGGAAACCCCAGCTTAAGAGATATACAGAAAATTGTCTTATTAAGTACAGCCCACACACTAAAGAGAACTTTGTCTATGTAACGCTAGGAATGATTGGGAAGATAGAAAAAACATGAAATGGAGCCATGACAACACGCCACGACCTGCCTTAGGTTTTCCCGCAGACTTGGTAGGTAGTGCGACCAGAGCAGAAATCCAAATATGATGAAAAATGACATAATAATAACGATGTGTGTTGTGGTGCGGTGGATATCGATTCGGAATGAGAAATCGGGAAGCCGAGTTCACATTCTAGTTGAATTCGTTGCATTCAATTATGCGCAAAAACTCTTGGGAAAGGTATTAATGCGTCGTTTCTCTCTCCTGGGTTAAATAGCAGGACATATTGTGTTCTCCAGCCTTTGTTGGCAACCAGTCTGCCTTAGAAAAGGCAACCTACTTCTTGATCGCCCATGCGTGTATCACGTATAGCACTTAATTGACTGAATCATAATAAAAAGAACTTCCAATTTGTGGGACAGAACCCAATATAAGTCTCACTTTGAGTTCTACGAATTTAACGTCTTTAAATAAATATAAGTCATTATTTATCTTCCTTATCCTCATAATCTTTACTTCTACCAACTGTTCTTTCATTCATAACACGTCTTTCTGTAGCCTCAGTTTTTGAGCCTTTTATTGGGTGAATTCTAAGATAAGAATAATCTACATGCTTTTACAGAAAAAATCTGTTTTCTCTAAGCTCTACAACATCTGCCTATCTGCTTCCTGCTTTCCTACCTGTTGGAAGTCTTCCTCTGTAGTTCCTATATTTAAGAATACTGGAGAACCCTCGGACCCAGCAAATTGACGCCCTATTAGCCTTCTTCCGATCTTTGGCAAAGTGTTCAGCATCTCACGGCCCACAGGCTCTTCTCGGACTAACAGTATGGTTTCCGCTTCACCAGGTCTACTGCTGATATGCTAACGATCATCACCGAGTATATATACCAGGCTCTCGACAAGAATGGCGAAGCTCGAACCGTTGCCTTGGATATCTCCAAAGCTTTCGACAGAGTCTGGCCTCCTACGCAAATTGCGGAGCTATGGTATAACTGGACATTTGTTTGGCCTAATCCAGTCATTAATCTAACCGCACATTGAGGGTGGTATTAAACGGACATGTCTCACAAAACTACCCTACGAACGCGGGTGTCCCTCAAGGCTCTATCTTAGGTCTGATCTACATTAATGATCTCCTCGATGCCATAAGATTCCAAGTAGGCAAGTTTACTCTCGCCTCGATCAAAAATCTGGTGTGGGCGATAAAGCGAACCTCGCTGCCGGGATTGAGAAGAACCTCCAATCCGTAGTGGGGTAGGAAATGGCTCGTAAATTTTAATGCTTCCAAAATGAAGCTGCTATCAATTAACCATCATAGACAATCGCACACTACCTCCCATTAGCATGGAACAGGCTTGCTTCCCAGAGAGTAAAACACTACGACTCCTTGGTTTCACAAATTCTCAGCGGACCTCAAGTGGAATGACTATATTGAATCCATTGCTAAATCCGCTGCTATGAAAGTCGGCTCTCTGTGCAGGGACCGGAAGTTTTTCCGCCTGAATCTATCCTGCACATCTATAAATCTACCATCCGCCCGTGTATTGAATACTGCTGCCACATCTGGTTATGTGCCTCTGCTATTCTCCTCGGGGTTCTTGACAAAATACAACGGAGAATCTGTAATGTGATCGATTCCGACTTGGCAGACCGGCTGCAGTCACTCTCTCACTGGCGTGACATAGCTTCCCTGTGCCTCTACTATAAATACTTTCACGGCTTCTGCTCAGATGAACTTAAATCACTGGTGCCCTCTAGGTATGAATTTGCACGAGATACTAGATTAGCAACTAGGTCCCACCCTTTTACAGTGAAACAGATAAAATGTAACCGCAATTTCTACTCCAACAGCTTCTTTTCTCGCACTTCACGCCTGTGGAATTCCCTTCCGTATACTTGCTTCCCCGACAGCTACAATCTCCAGGAGTTTAAATGTAAGGTCAATAGACCCCTCCTAACACACTAACTCGCATCCATTCAATCCAACACTTTTCCCATCCATGCAACCCTCATCCTCGTCATCCGTACCCGTCTATCACCCCCCTTCTGACATTTCCTATCAGTTTCCCCTATTTCATCCCCTAACCACTCTTTCTCATCACTTTCCCCTATGTAACCCCATCCGCAACAGTGAGATGGAAATGCTTTACTTGGGGTGAATTGATTAAAAAAAAATAGCCCAGCGTTGCTCGGGTGTAATGAAAGCTTTAAAACTAATCCATGGTCCTGGGGCTCAGACTCTTTGGACGTTGGCACGAAAGACTAAAAAGCAATAGTTGTTTCCAGTTGAAGCTAAACTGTAGACTGAAAAAGAAATGAATGGATGTAAGTCATATTTTGATTTCCGGTATCGATGTCAAATAAGTTTTCCGTCGCAAACTGAATTTTGAAGTCCTTTGAGTAAATGGTATCATGGCTGAAACTAAGAACTACAATTATACTTACTTAGAGCAAAACCGAAGAAAAAAAAAGTAAAATGCCTGAAAACCTGATTTGATCAAACCCAATAGGATATCAGATTATCGATTTCCAATATCGGAGGCAAATAGGTCATCCAAGGATAAACTAACCTAAGTAAGTCCATGAAAACTTATCGTATCCATCGGGAGTAAAACTGGAGAAAATGAACCATATTGATGGCTGAATATCGTTTTTTGATCAGATTCTATAGAATATCGGGGGTATTGATTTCCGATATCGCGGAAAATAAGTCGTCTGAGAAGGTCTGCTAATGTTTGAAACTAAAAATTATAATTTTAACAAGTTAGAGCAAATTCTGCAGCAAGAACCCCGATAAAAGGGCAGAAATCCTGATCTTGATACATGATTAAATATCGGGGCACCAATTTCCGATATCAGAGAAAATCGAAAAAAAAATGAGTAGCTCATGACCTGGCCGGAAGACTAAAGAATAATTATATGAAGTTTGGTGAGAATCGGATAAAAATTGTGGATTTGTATAAAGGACAGACAGACAGACAGACAGACAGACAGACAGACAGACAGACAGACAGAAACACAAACATCTTGTCTTTTATGTATATACGGACGGTCATTCAATAAATAAAGATTTTTCTGTATAATACACTTTTCCCATCTGTGCACAAGCTTCTGTATTCCCTCAGCGTAAAAATCTTTGGACTGATGTCTCAGCCAATCGCTCACAGCACTTTTGACTTCATCATAACTTTCAAATTTTGTGCCTCTCGTGAACGCTTTCAAGGGACCAAACAGGTGAGAGTCTGAAAGGGCAAGGTCTGGACTGTAAGGAGGATGAGGGAGAAGTTCCCATCCCAGCTCGTTGATGGTCTGCACCGTTTGGGCTGCTGTGAGAGGCCTCCATGTAACTGATGACCACTGCGTTTGTTCAACAGATAGGCTCAAAGTCCTTGCAATATCATCCACTGTCACCCTACTGTCAGACTGAATTAGGTCATTGATTGACTAGATCACCTCAAGAGACCTCACTTCTGTAAGCCTTCCAGGCCTGTCTTCATCTTCAACACTGCTCCGTCCTTCTTTAAATAATCTAGCCCACTTGTAGATATTTTTTGGCATAAACATGTGGTACCATACACGGTTGACATTCTCCTATGAATTTCAACTGCTTTGCACTCTTCAGCACCCAACACTTGATAAATGACTTCTGTTCAATCTTGGAGCATGCTTCTTGGTCGGCCATTTTTTATGATCTCCAAAACTCAAAGTTTTTTTAATCTGCAAAAAACATTTAATCCCTTTGAAAAATAATTAAAGGAAAAAAAATTAAAAAATTAAGCTTCTATCTGTATTAGAAGTCCTTATACAGAAAAAATTACCTTATTTATTGAAATACCTCGTATATAGATAATAATCTACTTGTAAATGAGGAATATGCTCATCTTTATTGCGTATATCGTTACTGGACTGATTCATTCTCCATTTGTCTTCAGGTGTATAATTTATTTGATCCGAATTGGTTCGTATAATCAATAGTCCTGTATTGGGTGTCTGGAATTTGTGCTCGTAGTATCAACTATTATTTGTGATGAATTGTTTTAAACTAAAATCTTGTCGATATTTGCTTCTAAAAACTGACGGACCGTCTCGGAGATTGACTTGCATTATCGAACACATTCATGTCTTCTTTCTGATAAATAATCCCCTTTTTTGTTGTTGTTTTCTCTTCGGCTATCGATTTCATAAAACAGTTCCTGGCACGCATTGGCATTTCTTTTATTTATAATTATTTTGATTTCTGTTCGTATTTCTCATGGGAAGACATCGTCTTATTTTATCAATGAAAACACTTCGCCTCAAAACCACTGTACCATTTGATTATTTTCAGTTGATTTGGATGAAATAGATGATCTAAACTTGCAATAATGCCGCCTCTTAGCAACTGATAGGTTGTTTAGGTATCACAAAAATAACATGTATTATTTTTATTGTTATCTTTTTTCATCACAATTCGATTTCTGCTATGATTGCATTACCTACCAAGTGTGCGGGAAGACCTAAGGCAGGTCGTGGTGCGTTGTTATGGCTTTATTTCATGTTTTTCTATCTCCATTAGCATTCCTAGGGTTACATAGAAAAAGTCTTGCTTAGGCTGTACTTAACAAGACAATTTTTTGTATATCTTTTAAGCTGGGGTTTCCAGGGATTCTTTCAATGTGTCGTTTTGTTCCATTTTTTATCATTCCAAAATATCTTCCCTGTACCTCTTCTATAATACTTTCACAGCACGATTCTTGTTTTCAATTTCCACATTTTTTCTATTTCAATTTCCAGGTCTTTATATTTTGATAGTTTTTCGAATTCCTTGGTTGCTATGTTACAGTCCGCTGGACAAGCCATATCAATTAATAAGCAATGTTTCTCTTTTTGGTTTTTAACAATGATGTCTCGCCTATTTGCTTCAATGTTTCTGTCTGTGTAGATGGTGTAATCCCATACTGCGATACAATTATACAAAGTCCAATATACCTATCTAATCTCAAGGCTATACTAGGGACATGCATCACATCTAAATGTCCGCTCGTCTTCAAGTGATAGCGTTCCCAAGTGTCTACATGTGACTCCCAAATCGACATGGCTACTTTATTCTTAAAACAAACAAAAACTTGGCCATGAAGTTACCAGTTCCATTCATGAAGAGAGATACGCAATGCTTCAGATTCTGGAGGACATGCTAAACTGGTTACAGACTGGTAACTGACAAATGAATATGTGTCATTGAATAAGATATTTACTGTTATGTGGTGCATTGGATATCGACCCCGAACGAGAAATCGGGGAGCCGAGTTCGAATTCCAGCCGAATTCATTGCATTCACTTACGCGCAAATATCCTTGGGAAAGGTATTAATCCGTCTATTCCTTCCAGTTATTGGTTAAATAACAGGACAGATTGGGTTCTATAGCCTTGGTCGGCAACCAGTCTACCGCAGAAAGTAATGGCAACCTACTGCGGGATAATCTTCTGCCCAGTCAGTCATGTCTCTTTCGAGACATGATCACCCAAGCGTGTATCACGTATGGCACTTTACTGACTGACTATTACTATCGCGCCAGTGTAAGGGTCTCGTGACGTCTACAAAATCTATGACAGAGCCTCCTCCGAATCTATGATACACACCGAATCTGTGATACGGGGGTAGCACACTTCTACATCTCAACTTTCATAAGGTATTATTCAATAATAAATCATAAGCAATGTAGGTAAACAATTCACACAGAAAAACTGAAAATGAATACAAATTAGACACATGTCATAAGAATAGATCATTATTAGAGACATGTCATAACAGTAGAACATTATTAGACACATGTCATAATAATAAATAATTATTAGAAACATGTCATAATAATAGATCATTATTAGAGATATTTCATAACATATCATTTCATCTTAAACAATTCAACAATGTCTTGGGGCAATTTTAATATCAACTTGAGATTTTTCTTGTTAAAAATTGAAGAATTTTAGCACATTATGAATAAAAAATAGTGATTTTTACACAGAATTTTACCATGAGCAAAACAAATTCCCGGTTTCGAACAAACAAATATCCACAGAATGAATATTTAAACCCTTAATAATCAGTAGTGCTTAGTTTCATTTGCAAGGTGGTATTAAACAGACATGCCTCCCAGAACTACCATACGAACGCGGGTGTTCCTCAAGGCTCTATCCTAGGTCCTACGCTCTTTCTGATCTAGATTAATGATCTCCCCGATGCCATAAGATCCCAAGTAGGCTTGTACGCCGATGACACCAGAGTTTACTCTCGCCTCGATAGAAAATCTGGTGTGGGCGACAAAGCGAACCATGCTGCCGCGCTTGAAAAGAACCTCCAATCTGTGGTGGACTAGGGCAAGAAATGGCTCGTAAATTTTAATGCTTCCAAAATGAAGCTGCTATCAATTAACTATCATAGACAATAGGACCTACCTCCCATTAGCATGGAACAGGCTTGCCTTCCAGAGAGTAAAACAATACGCCTCCTTGGCCTCACACTCTCAGCGGACCTCAAGTGGAATGACTATATTGAATCCATTGCTAAATCCGCTGCTATGAAAGTCGGTTCTCTGTGCAGAGCACGGAAGTTTTTCCTGTTTGAATCTATCCTGCACATGTATAAATCTACCATCCGCCCGTGTATTAAATACTGCTGCCACATCTGGTGGGGTGCCCCTGTTATTCTTCTCGGGTTTCTTGACATAATACAACGGAGAATCTGTAATGTGATCGATACCGGCTTGGCAGGCCGGCTGCAGTCACTCTCTTACCGGCGTGACAGAGCTTTCCTGTGCCTCTTCTATAAATACTTTCACGGCTTCTGCTCAGATTAACTCAGATCACTGGTGCCCCCTAAGTACGAATTTGCACGAGATACTATATTAGCAACTAGGTCCCACCCTTTTACAGTGAAACCGATAAAATGTAACCGCAATTTCTACTCCAACAGCTTCTTTTCTCGCACTTCCCGCCCGTGGAATTCTTCATACTTGCTTCCCCGACAGCTACAATCTCCAGGAGTTTAAAAGTAAGGTCAATAGACACCTCCTAACACACTAACTCGCATCCATTCTCTCAAACACTCTTCCCATCTACCCAACCCCCAGCCTCGGTATCCTTAGCCGTCTATCACCCTCCTTCTGACATTTCCTATATCTAACCACTCTTTCTCATCACTCTCTTATGTAATCCCCTGCGCAATAGTGGCAGTGGAATGCCTTGCTTGGGGTGAAATGATTAAAACAAATGAATGTAGGTAGAAAAAGCAAATGTTGATATGATAGTGAGGGTCACAAAGCTGCCCGGGGCTTCCAATCAGGCTTGGTTCCGCCAAATCTAAGGATTCGGGTGGTAGTTCGTGCCAGCCCTGTGTAATCCATCTTTGTGTGTTAATTTACCAAAACGAAATATGTAAATGTTAATCAATTAAGATCAAAAGCCATTCATCATATTTCGATTTCTGCTATGGTCACACTAACTACTAATCAGTTAAATGCCATATGTGATACACGCTTTGGGCGATCATGCCTTGAAAGAGACATGATTAACTGGGCAGAAGATTATCCCGCAGTAGGTTGTCATTGCTTTCTGTGGTAGAGTGGTTGCCAGCCAAGGTCATAGAACCCAATCTGTTCTATTATTTAACCCATAACTGGAGGGAAGAGACTGATTAATACCTTTCCCATGGTTATTTGTGTGTAAGTGAATGCGAGGAATTCAACTGGAATTCGAACTCGGCTCCCCGATTTGTCGTTCCAAGTCGATATCCACTGCATCACAATGCACCACCCCTATCAAGTGTACGGCAAAACCTAAGGCACGTCAAGGTGTGTCGTTATGGCTAAATTTCATTTGTTTTTCTCTCTCCCATAACATCATTAGTTTTATATGGAGAAATTTTATTATTATGTCATTTTTCATCATAATTCGATTTCTATTATGGTCACACTACCTACAAAGTCTGCAGGAAGACCTAAGGCAGGTCGTGGTGTGTCGTTATGGCTCCATTTCATGTTTTTTTTCTATCTCCCCTAACAACTCAAACGTTACATAGGCAAAGTTCTTCTTAGTGTGTGGACTGTACTTAAGACAATTTTTTGTATATCTCTTAAGCGGAGGTTTTCAGGGATTCTTTCAATGTGTTGTTTTGTTCCATTTTTTATCATTCCAAGTGCACCTACTATCACTGGCACGATTGAAGTTTTCAATTTTCACATTTTTACTATTTCAATTTCCAGGTCTTTATATTTTTACAGTTTTTCGAATTCCTTGGTTGCTATGTTACAATCCGCTAGACAAGCCATATCAATTAAAAGGCAAGTTTTATCTTTCTGGCTTTTAACAATGATGTCTGGCCTGTTTGCTTCAATTTTTCTGTCTGTGTAGATGGTGTAATCCCATAGAATGGTTACATCTCCATTTCTGTAACCGGTGTTTGTTTACATATTTTCCATAGTGTTTGCACAATGTGCAGTGTAAATATTGCCACACTCTATCGTAACGTATTTTATATTCATTTGGGACAAGTACAGAACATCCTGAGATTAGATTGTCTACTGTTTCTTCGTATTTATCACAGAACCTGCACATTATTATGTATAGTATTTGCCTCAAAATAATAATAATAATAATAATAATAATAATAATAATAATAATTATTATTATTATTATTATTATTATTATTATTATTATTATTATTATATCCTTGGATTTCTGTTGTATACACATTTTCTTCCGGGTCCCAGTCAGAGATCTAAGGTCAAAAATGGTTTTATTTTTCTCTGACCATTTTTGTAAAAACCAAAACAAACATACCCCCTCAAATCAAACACATTTAACATAGATAAAGCTATTATTATTATTATTATTATTATTATTGCTTTGTTGTTGTTAAATGTTCGTCTACCGAGATCCTTTTGTACATGATATAATATGTAAAGAATTGAAGGATTAATCCGACATTTTTATTACTTCAAACATTTTTATTTAGTGGATACTCATATTTGAAATAGACGCCCTATTTTTAGTTTTACTTTAAACAGTGTACATTATGTGTTTCGGCAGCATATTTGAAAAACCTGAATAATGAAAATCTGCTCTCTGGCTTGGATCGAATTTATGCTCCCTCCCTATAGTAGAAAGCAACGTTTGATTCAGCTTATTTTGCCGCTCGGTTATGAAGAGGGTCACTGTTTAACAAGGCTATATTTCTAACCCATCGCTTTTTCATAGGATACACATTTCCTCACTAAGATATTTTTCTCGAAATTTTATCTGCTCAATTTTGCACTCAAAAGTTAAAAAAAGCAATTTATAGAGAACTAGCGGAACCCATGGAATTTCCATGAAAGGATAATTATGATTTCCTGGAAAAATTTTACTTTGTCATACTACAAATGATAGTAACGTCTTCAAACATAAAGGTATTAGATAATAAAATAACGATAACTCAGAGTGTAATTTTATTTAAATATCTATAAAAGTAATGTCCATAGAAGCTACTTTATTGTAATCTTATATTATATTAAGCGGCGTATGTACAGACCATAACCAAAATACTGTACGCTATTTTATGAGAGATTTTGAAAGAGAAAATGTTTTTTTTATTACTGAAAAATCATGGGTCTTGTATCCATTATAAACAGAAAAGACCAACTGAGTAATGGCCAAGGGTGTAGAGGCCAGAAATTTCGTTATTAGGTCGCAGGATACGACAACAAACCTACCTATTTTTACTATATTGTACAGTACACATACATATACACACACAATTACTGCTACAGCCACTAGATTAAGCTCCTACTGATGCGGTAATTCTATAGGCTCTCTCCTTCTACTCTCTCACTCTTTACTACCCTTTCGTTTGGCAAAGATGAGAGAAAGGCTAAGGAGAGTAAAAGATAGCGGGAAAGGAAAAAGCTCGTGTTGAGAATAAATTTGTAACGGACGGAGGAACTAAGTAACTAACTAAGGAAGAAACAAGCAGAATTATTATAGGGAATTAATAGATTTGTAGCAGCCACAGATCTATTTCCTTTCGCGAATCAGTGCCCCCGACGGGAGATTCGGTCACTCACTAACCAATCAACTGGCAGAGCGCATTAATTCCTTCTTCCTCTCTAGAAATATAGGGTTGGAGAAATTAATCATTTCCCAAAACTCAATAGATTTTTAATCCAACCTTTCTATTACTTCAAACGCAATTATAGTAGATACTCGTATTTGTAAAAGACGCCTCATTTTCATTTTTGTTTTAAATCAGTGGTTCCCAAAATATGTGACGCGCCTAGTAGATGTGGCGGAAGAGAATAGCAGGCGAGGCGGAATGATTGAAAGATATTCAAAAATTTAGAAACAGTTTAAATAATTCACATACCAGAAATAAATATGATTTCGAAATTTAAAATATTACTATGTTTTTCTAGTATTACATGCAGAAGAAACTAGAGGTTACGAATTATTGCGCTGAAACATATTTATTTAAATCAGTTTCAGAGATAAATATTAAATCAGGTTTGGCCTTTTGAAGACAAAGTTGATCTGGAATGTTAGAACATAAACCCGTTATACTGGAGGCGAAAAATAGGAGTATAATTTTTTGTTTTTTAGATACTGACATGGTTTAGAAAGCAAGAAAGTGGAAGAATCAAGGCAGCGAAACAACGTCAGACTGGTGGTATGCATAAATCGGCTGCTAGAAAAGTTGGTTCACAGCCCTCCTCGCCATTAATCTATTTATAACTCTACCATTCGTTCATGCATTGGATATTGCTGTCGAATCTTGTCTGCTGCTTCTTTTTAAGAAATCGTTAGGAAAATATGCATTATTCGGAAGGATTCGAACCTGCGACCCCTAGAAACACAAGTGAAGCCGTCAATAGATCTTATGCCTATTTTCCTAACAAGATTCTCAGAATTATTCAAGCCAGTATATATATATATATATATATATATATATATATTACAAAAAAGTGAAAGAACACGTAGATTAAAACACACTCTTCAAGCATTTACTTTTATAAAGAGAGCACGATACAGAGTAGACCATAATTATTTAATCCTAATTCAGACCTAAACATTCTATCCCCTTTACTCATAGATAGTAGCAAAAAAAATCTATTGTTTAATAAAAAAAAAAAACAACTAAAATCCAACCCCCTTTTAAAAATTATTGTCTACCCATTTAAAAAATCTAAGGTCCTACTGTGTATCTTACCCAGACAAAATTAAAAAATTACACATCTAGACCCAAGCTATCCTACCCACTTTCATAACCCAAATATTAAATCTCCATGGTTACATAATTTTCAATTTTGATTTAACAATATAGATAACCCTAAAGCATTTCCTCCGACTACTACTCCCTAACTTTCTAAATAGCCATGAATTCATCTTATATTTTCAAAATAAATCATTTTCAACATTTATTTTAGCATATCACCTGAAGAGGAACAGTTTTGTTCTGAAACACGAAAATTTTTGTGTAGTAATATTATGCTTTAATAAACCATTGTAATAACAAAATTACAATATATATATATATATATATATATATATATATATATATATATATATATATATATATATATATATATACTGTTTAATTGAAAACAGAGTATCTACTCAAATACCAGTATCCATTAAAAATGATGTTCAAAACAAAAATATTCAAATAATTGTTGTTTATCCATTTCGTAAAAATTGTCTGTTTACACTGGGATACGCTTTCAGAGCAGAGATGAATGTTGTGAGGAATCGGAATTTATTTGTTTATAAAGCTTTGTTTAGTTGTGAAATAATTCGTGTCATATGTATTTATACATATTCGTCATTCACATACAAGCCTTTTCGCTGCATCACAGCTCATCAGTGTGGCTAGACATCCACTGCTTCTGGCTGCGATCGAAACTCGACATATTTGGTGTCAGTCGGAGTCGTTAACCCCTAAGCCATAAGTGTATGGAATGGGAGAAGGGACATTTTAGCGTGTTGTATATAAGCGGGGTATACCTACGAAAGAACTCAATTCATTGCTAAAGAGTAATGCATAAATTGCGGAAGTGGTAACTTTTTAAAACATTTTCCTGTCTAGAAGAAAATTTCTCTCTCTCTTTCTATATATATATATATATATATATATATATATAAAATCATAAGATCTCATGAAAAATTACATAAAATACTTAGTCATAATAACTTGTCTGTCATTTTTTAATGAATCCTGCATATATATATATATATATATATATAGTTATCCGCAGACAGATCTGTTTCGCTGTATCACAGTTCATCAGTTTGGTTAGACATCCGATTGCTTGTATCCAGGTTTGAAACCCCACTGAATCGTCACCAGTCGGCGATTCTACCTCTGAGATATGGACGCTCGGTAGAAGAAGGCAGAATTTTAGCGTGTAATATACCATGTGAACACGCCAGTAGCTAAGAGTGTTCTAATTCATTACTGAATGGACGATGCGAGTTATATATATATATATATATATATATATATATAGGTTTAATTAAAAAATGACATAATGTATGATTTATGATTTTTTTTTCTTTTGAGGACATTGTCAGGACGTTAGCGTGTTCACAGTTGATATTATTGAGTGATTACCTTGTTCAGAACATAAAACATACACCCTACTCTACAAATATACACAACACTGCATACAATCTGTTACACATAAAATAAAAGCCATCGTCTATAATGGCTAAAGGTACAGCCGAAATCACCCGGATAAACATAAAATTGTTTTTTATATTCTTTATGTCCGTAACAGAAAAAAAAATCATAAGATCATATTAAAAATTACATAAAAACTTAACCATAATACTGCCAATTTTAATGAAACCTGCATAAAAGAGAGACTACTGCCGAAATATCTATCTATCTATCTATCTATCTATCTATCTATCTATCTAAATTTTATTTTAGAACATGTACAAATTACAATCTACTACTACAAAATAGTACATTTTGTTTCGAACTTGAATGGACAATGTCTTGATGAGACGTTCTTCTTTCAATGTCGAAAGAACATGTATAATTTTATAGTAGATTGTAGTTTGTACATGTTCTAAAATATAATTTATATTAAATATTCGTGGCTCTATTTTTATATTGAGCACTGCTTTAAATTAATGTCTTGAAATTTGCAAATATTTTGTTTGTTCCTTCTTCATATGAATAGATATATATATGAAACCTAAACAAATCAATTTCTAAAGAATTAAAAGACTTTATTTATTAATCTTACATACTTTTTATTTATGATTTTTGAAGAAATCTGAATGAAGAAAGTGTGCTTTAAAAGGAAAGTAGAACTTTGCTTAATTAGGAAGCCTGCCGATCATCGTAGTCGAGTGGTCAAAAACACGTCGGATCAAAACAGCGGTTTCTCATGGAGAGAGGAATTCAGTTTCGAATTCTGCCGAAAAGCGTATTTTCTTTAATATAATTTCCAGAATGTTCAGGCCGGTAGACGAAATAAAATGGTGTTTAAAATAAAAGACCTTCTTCAGGTTTCGAATTCATAGTTTTCCTCTCATATAGCGTGTATCAACCTATAGTTTGGGAAGAGATGGATTCGTATCTTCCCCAAGGGTATTTACACGTAAGTGAATGTAACGAACTCAGTATTTAACCGAGCCACCCAACAAAGGTCGGATATAGCACAAGGCCGACTTTTACCGTGGAGCTGTCCGTGTATGTAGGCTTGGAAAAACATTACCCGTAGACCCCACATACGTGAGGTTGGGTTCTCATCTATTCACCCCAGACGATACTTTGTCCATCGTCATAGCCTTGTCATGGTTTCTATCAGCCCAAAGACAGAACGTCCGACATGGATAGATTTTTGTCAAAAATTAATCTTACGAACTGACAGGAGTTCGAACTGAGCTATCCAACTCTTTAATCTTAACTAATATATATATATATATAGTGAGGAGTTTGAACAGGGATATCTGACTCTTTAATTCTAACTGATATATATATATATATATATATATAGTGAGAAAGAGAGAGAGAGAGAAAGAGAGATAGATAGAGAGAGTATATTCCTAACATATATATCTAGATCAATATCAGTCTATGTATGCAAACATCGTCTTCTTCTTCTTCTTCTTCTTCTTCTTCTTCTTCTTCTTCTTCTTCTTCTTCTTCTATGTACTTTGTCCTTTCAGGACGTAGGCGATCATGGCTTTCCCTGTCTCCTTATCCCTGGTGACTCTTAGCACGCTTTCTCCTGTTGCACCATGCAACCCTCGTTCTGTCATCCACCTGATCAGGTCCTTCAAAAATGTTATCCGCCGCTTTCCCCTGTCTCCTTTTCCCTCTATCTGGCCTGTTAGTATCAGGTTCTCAAAGCCCTCCTTCCTCATTGCATGTCCAGGAATTTTAGCTGTCTCTTCCTGATACTCAGTATTAATTTCCTTTTCGTTTCCATCATTTTTAAGACCTCATCATTGCTCACATGCTCGATCCATGATATTCGCAGCATCCGTCTGTGGAACCACATTTTATTTACTTCAAGTTTTGTCTTCATCTTTGATGAGATTGTCCAGCATTTACTGCCATATTGAACAAATAACATCACATAGCAATCCTATACTCTCTTCTTTGTTTCTAGAGAAATTTTCCTGTCTCTTAATACTTTGCTTCTGGAATGCGTCCTTCGCCATGCCAATTCGCCTTCGTCTTCGGTTCTCTGTTTCACACTTTCCGTCTTCTGCTAGAATACTTCCCAGGTATTTAACATAAAATAAGATATTGTCAGAATATGGCAGACACTTTTAGGGATAGTTTCTGTATTTTTTACCATTGAGGCAACAAAGAAATAATTTTTGATTTATAAAAAGAAGCCGAAAGTATATTTAACGAAAGTAGATAAGAAAAGAATGAAAGTAGGACAAAATTAATCACAGAATTAATAGTTGTCAGCGAAAAAGACACTGCAGCGTGACGTAACTACGTATTGGGGATATCAAAATCAAATAGTTAAATAAATCTAAAAGAAAACTATTGTCAGAATATGGCAAACACTTTTAGGGATAGTTTCTGTATTTTTTACTATTGAGGCAACAAGGAGATTTTTTTTATATCTAAATAAATAGAGGCTCATTCATATACGCAATACTCTCAGTTATCTTTACTACATCAGCCTGAAATAGATATAGAAAGAGTCCCCCGCTAATCCGTTTCTATTGAGTTGTTACTCTGAAGCCAATGGGGCTCAGCATGTAAAAAGAATAACTCTAATGACTCCCGACTGATACGAAGGGCTGGTTCTATTGACATTAGCGTGGACAGATGCCAGCAGATCACAACTTACCATTGCCGCTCTGCTCAACACGCCTGAGAGAGTTCCCCTCGGCAACCTCCACACATTCGTGAGGGCGCTTCTTACCGAGGTCTATCACCAAGGTCAGCACATGCAGTCTAAACAAATGCCACTCGGAGCGAGAGAAGGGAAAAATCCACCAAGGAATTACTAAAAAGGAGTGATTTCGCCCCGATTCCCCAACCCACCGATCTAGCCACCCTGACACCGAAATATACACACACCCATCTCCCATCCCGATACAAAAAAAATCTGGTAGGCGAGTATGCTAGCACCAGCCTTGTATACAAAAAATACTCGCCAGCTGTTCAAGTTACCTAGCTTGCGCTCGTGGGCAAACACGCACATATACATATACGCACGTGTGCACGTATACAAACACGCATATAAGTAAGTACACACTCATGTATGTTATTTCATGTGTACATGGACTTACATTCCTACGTATATATATATATACGTGTTTGTGTCTATGTGAGTATTTGAGTGCGTGCGTGCGTACGTGTATAGATATTTCGTAAGGCTGAGTTTGACACAAGGTCACATTGGTTACGAGTATTGTATTAAACTAATGTTTCAAATTTCGGACATCGAAGTGGGACCGGTCGACTTACCTTGAAAATCAACACTCACGATCCTGTCTTTTTATTTTACTGAATTCGAAAACAAACCCGTTATACCGTTAGGTGAAATGCGTGATATGCCCGCTTGGGCGGTTTATGACTGACTTGGCAGTAGGTTGGAGTTTCTTTCTTTGGTAGACTGGTTGCTAATCAAGACTCTATCGCAGTATATAATCTCAACAACGTAAGATAAGCGGATGACACGGGTGGCAATAAACCCAGAAAAGGAACCGAACGTATATTTGATGAAAGTAGATAAGAAAAGAATGAAAGTAGGACAAAATTAATAACAGAATTAATAGTTGTCAGCAAAAAAAGTCACTGCAATGTGTGATATTGGGGATATCAAAATCAAATAGTTAAATAAATTTAAAAGAAAACTATAAAAGCTCTTACAGAAAGTAGCAAAAAAAAAAAAGAGAGAGAACAAAAGACTAAACCTAAAATGCAAGAAGACAGAATGCATGCTTATTAGCAAAAAGATAAACCCAAAATGCAGATTATAAATCGAAGATACCAAAATATAGCAAGCATAAAAAATTTAATAATTGTGAAATGTTCTAACAGAGGTCGGAAAATGTGAAATCGAGACCCAAAGACGTACTGGGATCGCCAAGTATTCATTCAAAAAGCTAAGAGACAGAAAAACTTTGTTAGAAACTGATATATTCCGGAAAGGGATATATATATATATATATATATATATATATATATATATATATCCCTTTCCGGGATATATCAGTTTCTAACAAAGTTTTATGTATATATATATATATATATATATATATATATATATATATATATATATATCATTCGAGGTAGTTAAGCGGTTTAGGCAAATGCAACTGGGGAGGATAATCTAGTATGTAAACGTATTGAACGGTACTTGTCGTATGCACTATTCTGAGATGTAGGTGCAGTCAAAAGACGTTGAGTAATAGTCGTAGACCAGTAGGCCTCTAGCGCTAAACGTATGGACCTAGACCTCTATGCATCCTCACATTCGTTTGTATTTATGGTTGACACCAGCCAATCACATTACTGTGAGGGGGAACCAAGGTGCATGCATATTCATTACATATTCGTTACATAAGAAACAAAGTACGTAATTGTTACGTGATATCTGTTCTTTTATTCCTTCTATATGGCAGTGAATGCTGGACAATTTCCTAAAAGATAAAGAAGAGACCTGAAGCAACAGAAATATGGTTCTACAGAGACATTGGGGATATGGATCGAACATGTGTGCAATAAAAAAGTTTTAGAGAAAAAGAAAACAAACACGAAACTTATATTTAACATCAGAAAGAAACAGTTGCAATTTCGACGGCACATAGTGAGGAAGGGGTGCATGGAAAATTTGATACTCACAGGACAGCTAGAAGAAAAAGAGACAGAGGAAAACAACACATAACCTACCTGGCGAGCGAAATAGTGAAAAGTTGTCTAACAGAAACTAAGAAAAGTATTAAGAGATAAAATATTGTTAGAAACAATGACCGCTGAACTACAATGTCTGATCAATCCTTTTGATATAGCAGTGAAAGCTGGCCAGTTGACTCACAGATAAAATGCGACAGGCACCTGAGAGGGTGATTCTCGAATTGCAACAATCTAAATTTCTTTAAGTCATCAAGCTTACATCTAAACTTATTTGTAAATGGAACTTTGTCTCTGTGTGTGTGTGTCTGTGTGTGTGTGTCCGTTTCCTATAAACTCCGATACGGCTGAACAGATTTTCTTGAAAATTTACACAACTGTACTATAAACACGTCTGCGAGTGTTTTTAGCTAGGTTTTGTGTCGAGGGAACCCCAATAAAAATCGAAAATCGACAATCGAAAAAAATCGGGTTATAGACGGAGTGGTCCGATTTTAATAAAATTTGATACAGTCATAGACAAAGACATAAGAAACGATATTCAGAAGTTTCAAGGTTGCAGTTCTTACAATAGTGCAGAAAATCGATTATATATATATATATATATATATATATATATATATATATATATATATATATATATCAAAGGTAAGATGTTTGTGTGTGTGTCTGTTTATCTACCTGGATGTCTGTATTTTTTTCAGTCCTTTTATTTTAGTTTTTGCTTCGGGTTTGGCTCTAAGTAGGTATAATTGTAGTTTTTAGTCTCAGCCATGATACCATTGACTCAGAGGACTTATTTAGCCTGCAAAATTCGGTTTACTACAAAAAAAAAAAGAAATTGATATCGATACCAGGAAATCAAAATTTGACTTACATCCATTCATTTTTCTTTCCGTCTACGGTTTCGCTTTAACTGGAAACAACTATTGCTTTTTAGTCTTTCATGCCAACGTCCAAAGAGTCTGAGCTCTAGGACTATGGAATAGTTTTAAAGCTTTCATTACACCCGAGCAACACCGGGCTATACTGCTAGTATCCTCATAATATGCACTTCTTGCATTCACTTCTATGTATTTACAACAACCTCTTTTAATAATCCCCTACCTTCATTCGTTGTTGATTACGACTGTATCACGTCGAAACACCTGTTCCTGTACAATCAGAAAAGTTAAACTACGTCGAGCCTGGTCAGAACCTACATTGGTGACCGTCTGGGAACGCCAAGCGCTGTGAGTGTGCACGTAGTGTAATGGATAATGGCTTGTAATCGTTAATCAAAGAGATAAGTTCCAAGTAGTCTTCGAAAAAAAATATGAATCCTCCTCTTCCCTCACCAGATATGAGTTAATTAGAAATACGTGTATCACTAAACCATTAACTCTTAGTTGCATATTGGTTACAATTGTAACCAATATGCAACAAAGGTTAGAGAAAGTTTACAGTTGTAACCAATATGCAACAAAGGGTTAATATCTAAAAATATCTTACAATCTAAAAATATTTTCTGGTTTCAAATAACCTGAAAAAGTGGAGATGACGCCGAAAACGAATCAACCAACCAAATTTGATTGGATCAACAACAAATTTAAAAAGGAGATTTTTTATAAACGACAGAGTTCTGGTTCTGTCGAAGAATGCTAAGAATGCCATAGACAGAAAATGTGGGTAATGAGGAAGTTTTGAAGACGATAGGGATTATAAAGAAGCTTATACATCCAATAAAAAAATCAACTGAAACACGGCTCAGATAATTTAACACTGAAGGTGTGGTCCAATCCCGTCGGGTACACCAGTGAGGAAGGGAGAAGTTGGCCTTATATCACACATAACCGAACTTCCTACAACTTAAGGGTTATTCGTTATCATCAGAAAGTTGAAGCTCGGAAAAATAAAGTATTTCGTTTGTATGTTAAAGTAGAATTTTATTAAGAGAACAGAATAACATTAATTTATAAAACTTAAATGTTCCAAGAGAAATAGTATTAAGAAGTTAAGTGAATCCATAGTTCTAGTTGATTTTATGCACAATTAACAGCGTTACTAATAAAGTCTGTTTTCCTTTCCTATTTTTTATGGTCGATGAGAAAGTGAAAAGGAAGGTAAAGCAATAAACAAAATTCGTACTTATCGAAGTTAATTTTTAGGAGTCAGTTGAAGTATTTTGTTATTGTTGTTGTTGTTGTAAGAAAAGAGAGAACGAATTTGTGTTGGGACCTTATGTCCGGGTCAGTTTATCGAAGTTTCTTTTGTCACATCTTTGCATTGTCTTCATCTCGCTTCCATCTGACTCGACTTTCTTTTTTTTTTTTTATAGCGAAAGACTTTTTCACATCGAATTAACTTTTCTCTCAGTGTTACAAATCTTTTCCTTTCATTAATTAGAAAATTAATTTGACATCGAATCGCGCAATTTGGTTTCATCTATTTCTTTAGTACGAGGTCAACCTTTTTTACTATTTGTCAAAATTAGATTTCACACAAGATTGTGAATTTTTGAAAAATTGAAGAGTTACTATTATTTCCGTACTATCAGTATAGCCCGGCGTTGCTCGGGTGTAATGAAAGCTTTAAAACTAATGCATGGTCCTAGAGCTCAGACTCTTTGGACGTTGGCACGAAAGACTAAAAAGCAATAGTTGTTTCCAGTTAAAGCGAAACCGTAGACGGAAAGAAAAATGAATGGATGTAAGTCAAATTTTGATTTCCTGGTATCGATATCAAATTTTTTTTTTGTCGTAAACTGAATTTTGCAGGCTAAATAAGTCCTCTGAGTAAATGGTATCATGGCTGAGACTAAAAACTACAATTATACCTACTTAGAGCCAAACCCGAAGCAAAAACTAAAACATAAGGGCTGAAAAAAATACAGACAAACAGGCAGATAAACAGACACACACACAAACATCTTGCCTTTTATATATATATATATATATATATATTATCGATTTTCTGCATTATTGTAAGAACTGCATCCTTGAAACTTTTGAATATCGTTTCTTGTGTCTTTGTCTATGAGTGTATCAAATTTGATTAAAATCAGACCACTTCGTCTATAACCCGATTTTTCCGATTATTGATTTTCGATTTTTATCGGGGTTACCTCGACACAAAACCTACCTAAGAACACTCGCAAACGCTTATAGTACAACTGTGTAAATTTTCAAGAAAATCGGTTTAGCCGTTTCGGAGTCTATAGGTAACGGATACACACGCAGACAAAGTTTCATTTATAAATAAGTTTAGATTCACCACAAAGGCAATAGAATAAAGGGAATGCAATAAATTATTAAATTTGTGTCTATGAATGGATGACAAAACAGAAAAAAAAGGATGGTAAAGAGTGAAAATCCACTTTGAGCGACAAAATACTGGAACTTGTCGTGAGCCATGATCTCCAAAATTCTGTAGGGATATTTTTATTTTTAATCGTTTCACCCCATGCAAGGCGGTAACGCCACTAATGCGCAGGTGGCTACATATAAAAAAAAGATTATATAAGAGGAGAGTAAAGAGAAAGACGAACCAGTTACAGGGGAAGTCAGAGAAGGGAGCAAGAGAAGGATGGGAATACAGGTGTGATGGCAGTTGCAAAGGTAGAGAGAAAGGAAAACATATACAGAGTGATGTAAAAAGAACTGGACTCAAGTGCTTAAGAGATGGGTATTGACATTGCATTTAAATTTCTGGAAGTTGTAGCCGTAAGGAAAGCAAGAATATGAAAGAGAGTTCCACAGGCGGAAAGTGCGAGAAAAGAAGCTGGAGGAGTATAATTTTCGGCTGCATTTGGTTGATCTAACTGTGAATGGGTGGGACCTAGTTGCCAGTCTGGTTGCACGAGTAATCCCCTGTAGCAGGGACACCAGTGACTTAAGTTAGTCGGAGAAGAAGCCATGAAAATATTTATAGAACAGAGAGAAGCCACATCCCGTCGGTGAGAAAATGGCTGGAGTCGAGCTGCCAAGTCGTACCTATCACATTTCTGATTCACCTTTGGAGCCTGTCGAGAATACTGAGATGAATAGCCGGGGCGCCTAACCATGACAGTAGTATTCAATATACAGAAGGATAGTTGATTTGTATATATGCAAGGTGGATTCAGGAGGGAAAAAATTCCGGCACGACACAGTGATCCAACCTTCATAAATACTTATATATATATATATATATATATATATATATATATATATATATATATATATATAAGCTACCGGGCATGTTTATTGCCAAGTGAATAATTGTACATGAAAAATACAATAGTTTTTGTTAATATTGCATAATAACATGTGCATCAAATGAATTTATAAATATCTAATAATTACCTATATTGCAGTTTCACCAATGAAAGAATGAAAAAAAATTTATTTGCTTTCTTGCCTTGTAAAATTTTTCAAAGTAATAATAACAAAAGAACCATTCTATTTCCATTTAGAATTATCCACTTGGCAATAAATACTAAAAATAGTATGGAATACATAGTTTCAATCTACAGGGTGAGATGGGTAAATTGTCGCTATTTGCCTTGTAAAATTTTGCAAAGTAATAATGACAAAAGAACCATTCTATTTCCATTTAGAATTATCCACTTGGCAATAAATATTAAAAATAATATGGAATACATAGTTTCAATCTACAGGGTGAGATGGGTAAATTGTCGCTATTTGCCTTGTAAAATTTTGCAAAGTAATAATAACAAAAGAACCATTCTATTTCCATTTAGAATTATCCACTTGGCAATAAATACTAAAAATAGTATGGAATACATAGTTTCAATCTACAGGGTGAGATGGGCAAATTGTCGCTATTTGCCTTGTAAAATTTTGCAAAGTAATAATAACAAAAGAACCATTCTATTTCCATTTAGAATTATCCACTTGGCAATAAATATTAAAAATAATATGAAATACATAGTTTCAATCTACAGGGTGAGATGGGTAAATTGTCGCTATTTGCCTTGTAAAATTTTGCAAAGTAATAATAACAAAAGAACCATTCTATTTCCATTTAGAATTATCCACTTGGCAATAAATATTAAAAATAATATGGAATACATAGTTTCAATCTACAGGGTGAGATGGGTAAATTGTCGCTATTTGCCTTGTAAAATTTTGCAAAGTAATAATAACAAAAGAACCATTCTATTTCCATTTAGAATTATCCACTTGGCAATAAATATTAAAAATAATATGAAATACATAGTTTCAATCTACAGGGTGAGATGGGTAAATTGTCGCTATTTGCCTTGTAAAATTTTGCAAAGTAATAATAACAAAAGAACCATTCTATTTTCATTTGGCAATAAAAACTAAAAAATAGTATGAAATACATAATTTCTTAAAGAAAAACTGGGGTTACCTAATAAATATGGCGGGTAGTGTATATATATATATATATATATATATATATATTGTCATCCGCAGACAGATCTGTTTCGCCGTATCACAGTTCATCAGTACGGTTAGACTCCGATTGCTTTTTTACCCAGGATTGAAACCCGACCGAAATGGCGTCAGTCGGCGATATATATATATATATATATATATATATATATATATATATATATATATATATATATACTCCCGATCAAAAATTTATGACCACTTAAAAATCTTCAAAAAGAAACCTTTTTTACGGATAGATTTTAAACTTCTCCCACTTAAGGTTACCAATACTACAATCTAAAAGGTTATGGAAACAAAAAGCTACATTCCAAACATTTTATTTAGAAATTTACATTTTTATAAAATGAGGCGATTTACACATGATCAAAATTATAAGACCAGAGACAAAAATTGTACGAAATTGTACAAAAAGTGTATGAAAACATTCAATAACCTAATTTAATAATGAGTTCTACCTCCACTGCTTTTGACGACTTCAAAAATTCTGTCAGGCATGCTAGAAATAAGCGTTTCTATTAAGGTACGGGGGATGTTGCTCCAGCTTCTGAAGATGGCTTCACGAAGTTCATTTTTTTGTTGAATATTGTTTGCCATTTCGATAAACATCTCTTGTCATCCATCTCCAAACATTTTCAATTGGGTTCAAGTTCGGTGAGCATGCAGGATGTCCCAAGAGATGGACCCTATTTTCTTGAAAAAATGTCAAGGTCCGTCTTGCAGCGTGGATTGCAGCATTATCCCGTTGGAATAACCATCCATCCCCACACAAACGATGTCCCTCCATCATCAAAGATGCTTTTTGTAGCATGCTAACATAACCAGCCGCTGTCTGACGACCCTGCAGCACCTGGAGCTCCATCGTCCCTCTGTAAGAAAAGGCACCCCATACCATTAGGGACCCTCCACCACTATGACGTGTGGAGAAAATTTCAGGAGGCATGTTTTTGTTGGAAGCCATTAGGCCCATCTAGATTGATTTTTTTCTCATCAGAAACAGGAATTTCTTTCACTTCTCAACGTCCCATGTTTGATATCCATGACCAAACTTTAAGCAGTCCACCTTGTGACGTGGAAGCAGCCGAGGAATTTGTTTACGCTTTTTATTTACCATGCCTTTTTGTCGTAAAAGTCGTCTGATGGTTACGGGACTGCAATCAGCATCTGTGACTGCCTTAATTTGACTAGAAGAAAGTCCCCCATCTTTCATAACAACTCGTCTTATTCTCCTACTCAATGCAGGATAAATTTTTGGGGGCCTACCAGAGGATTTTGCCTTTCCATAATTCTCACTGTTCTTTAGAAAGTTGCAAATTACAGTTTTACTGCGATTTACCTTAGCTGCGATCGCTCGCTGTGACAAACCTTGCTTATGGAATTCTAGAATTCGAGAACGCTCAACTTCGGTAAGTTTGCTTGCTTTAGGCATGGTAACACCTTTACGCAGTGATTGCTAATCTCTAACTAAACTAAAAACATTGGAATTACCATAGATCTAACAATTTATACCCCTGGTCTTATAATTTTGATCATGTGTAAATCGCCTCATTTTATAAAAATGTAAATTTCTAAATAAAATGTTTGGAATATAGCTTTTTGCTTCCATAACCTTTTAGATTGTAGTATTGGTAACCTTAAGTGGGGGGAGTTTAAAATCTATCCGTAAAAAAAAAAATTCTTTTTAAAGATTTTTAAGTGGTCTTAAATTTTTGATCGGGAGTGTAAGTACACATTGATAATTATTATATGGTGTGATAACTGACCTAAAGTTTAATCTATAGAAAATAGATATATACCTATAAAATTAACCGCTTTTTAAACACTACCAAAATTCAAAATTAAAATGAATAATTCCTATACCACATTGGCTTTTAATTATAGTGTCTTCATGTATGAAAAACATGAAAATTTCTTCCAGGAATTGTTAATAGACAATTACGCTGGTGAAGATGTTTATCCTGAAGCATTTAATTGAGCATATTTTCATGAAAACTTTAGAAATCAAATGTCATATTTCTTTAATGTTTGGATTGCCTGTTTTTTTCGCTCTTATACATTAAGCAAATATTATATAAGAAAGAATTAGAATTCCTGCACAATTACAAAGAAAATATGGGGTTTAAATTATTTTTCATTTTGTCAAACGATTAAATCAGGCGCTTCAGTTACCAAACAACACCAGATGCCCTGTTAGTATATATATATATATATATATATATATATATATATGCATGTGTCTGTGTGGGTGTACGTGTGTGGGTGTTCTTTTAGATTTACATTACTGCCAACACTTTTTCGATTACGAGTTAGCGTGTTTCTAATTTCACTTCCGTTCCCTTTTAGCTTCTATATTTTTTTCTTTTTTCTGACACTTCGACATTTCTTTGTCGACCTGAAGAATAATTCACACCGACTGACTCAAATGGCACATTTGTCAAGAAACTAAGTCGCTACGGCCTCTAACAGAAAAGACAATAATCCATTTGCACGCAGTCACTTAACAATCACCTCGTTCCTACTGCGCAGACGCTGAACAGAAAATGTTTCCGGAGAAAGGCGAAAACCAACGATAACTCATTACGTTGGAAATTTGAGTCTTTACTGCTGGGACATTTTAGAAAACACATTAGGAATGAAAATAGACACGAATGAAGAAATAGAAAAACGGTTGTTTAACTTGGAAATTAATCTTGGAGGACGTCAGAGACAAAAACAAATAAAAAGATAAAATAGAGAAATGGGAAAAAGAATGAAGAAAAATGAAAGAAACGAAGATAATTTGGAGATCAGAAAAAATAGAAAGAACGAACGAATTAAGATGAATAAACGAAAGACAGAAAGAGGAAAAGCGAGAAAGGAAAGAAAGATGAAAAAGAAAATGAATAAATCAAGAGAAATAATTTTGGTGAGAGTTGAATTATATCAGAAAGAAAGAACAAGAGAAAAGAGAAACAAAGAAAGTGAAAGAACGCGGGGAAGAAAGAGCAAATATGAATAAAAAAGATGCAAAACGGTGAAGAAGAAAATGAGAAAGTTTAAAAAAAAAAAAAATAGAGTGGGCTCACGGCCATATCACGTTGTAGCAGCGGTAGCCGTACGGTCATCGAAGTTAAGCAACGTCGCGTCTGATCTGTACCTAGACGCTTGAGAATAGCAGTAGCTGCAAGCTTAGATGTACGGGTGGTGTAATGGGTAATGTCTCTGTATTGTCAATGAGAGAGCCGAGTTTCAATTCACGTTGGGTTCGTTTTATTCACTTACGTACAAATGCCTTTTGTATTACTAAATTATTATTATCTATCTAAAAAATATTTTCTGGTTTAAAAAAACGTTCAAAGCTGTAAAATGGGATTCAGACAATTTAAGATAAAGAACATTGAAAACGGGAAGATTTATTTGAAGTTCTGTCATCATTATTCAAATTACATTCGGACTACTGCTTTCGTTTTTGTTGATATCATCACAACGTTTCAGTCGTTGAGTCCTCCGCGTTTCATCAGGTGTTTGTCGATCCGGGTAATAATTGAGGCTGCTACTGCTGACAGTAGCAACCACAACAGTAACAAAGTGGTTTCTCGGTGAATAAAGCAGCAGTGGGTTCAACAGCTGGCAGATTCGGTTTAAGACTCCAAATTGTCGACCGAAGCTTGACTCACGGGGACAGTCTGTCAGATGAAAGCGTTTGGTGACATGATAATTGTGAGTTTAATCCCTAAGCTGGTAAAGCAGACTTAAGCTTAATTTCAGTGTAGTTCACTACATGCCCTTTTTTAGATAATCATTTCGCTCCGAGTAAGGCAGTGTCACCAGTGTGATTACAGTGAAAGAAAAAACATAGTACAGAGTGTCGAAGAAAGAATTAAAGATGGATGGTGTTCAAGGAGATAGAAGATGGTAATTGAGGTTGCATTTAAACATTTGTAAATTGTAGCTATCGGGGAAGCAAGCAAATGTAAAGGAGTTTTCACAGGCGGGAAATGCGAGAGAAGAAACTGTTAAAGTAAAAGAGGCGGTTACATTTAACTATTTTGACGGTAAAAGGTTGGGACCTAGATGCGAATCGAGTAGCACGCGTAAATTCATGTGGTCAACACACCAGAAAAAAAAAAGCTCACTAAAGCAGTTACTATGAAAATATTTATAAAAAAGACAGAGAAAAGCCACATCACATCGGTGAGAAAGTGAAGTTGAAACCAGAGTTAATAATGTAGAAATAAGTCGGGTTTGTACGAGGGTCACAAAGATTGACATGAGTCGAATAAACTTCTTTTTTATTTTTTTATTTTTACTTTTTTTGTGGGGGTGTGTGTGGGTTTACTACTTTATACTTAGCTCCAAACTGGCAGAGCGACAACTTTATTTTTCTTTAATATATGTCAATAGTGAAGTGACATTATTGTTCATGGAAACTCTAATGCATATTGGTTGCATTTTCTACGGGTTTGAATTCAGAAGTAATCTGACAGGACTACATAATCAAGTCCATCATACTAGTTCAACCAAAGTGGCAGGAGAAAAGACTGATTCGTGCTTTTTCTTGTTACAAAGCAAGCAAAAGAGCCAAAATAATAATTTCATACAGGCAAAACGAAAACTCCAGAAAGATTAATGGATTGGAAACTGATTGTCAGTAGGTTCTGAAGATCGTAGAAATATTGTGATACGACATAGCTAATCTGGTATAGCTGCTTTTCTAAATGCAGTTTAGATGGGGGCGAAAGACTGTAAGTATGGGGCACCCAGTGAGGATCTAACTCACTACTCAATTGAAATAGGTTTTATGGAAATAAACTTGTTAACCATTATATCACGTCGAGGTGCCAAATTCGTGTTGCATAGAATGAGAGTTTTTTATGATTTTTTTCCTTCGAATTTCTGTCATTTATTTTCAAGTCCGGAGAATATATTAACTGAAAACTTTATGATCAAAGCAAAAAGAAAAAATGAAAAATTATTAAGTCAATAAATAAAAACTTAGTGAAAAAAAAGCTTCAAACCCGGGGACATTTATATTATATCGGTGTTTTCACTAACTTGGATTAAATATTCTACTAACAAATAAAATATTCACAAAATTCGTGAACTCGACGCGGTCCTATCCAAGTAATCTGTGAACAAGGTTCGAATTCCAGCTAAATCCATTGTATTCACTTACGCGCAAATACCTTTGGGAAAGGTATTAATCCGTCTCTTCCTTCCAGTTATGGGTTAAATAACAGGACAGATTGGGTTTTATAGCCTTGGTCGGCAACCAGTCTACCGCAGAAAGCAATGGCAACGTACTGCGGGATAATCTTCTGCCCAGTCAGTCATGTCTCTTTCGAGACATGATCGCCCAAGCGTGTATCACGTATGGCACTTAACTCACTGACTATCAGTAAGACTAGGTGAAGTATGTATTTAGATATGCTTACTCAATTTTATTTCACTTTAGTGTATTAAGGTCATTAAACACGCACACACGCACACACACACACACACATATATATATATAGAGAGAGAGAGAGAGGGGGGGTAAGTCACAAAAAGAGGGTCAAAAGTAAACGCTCATATTTTCTACAGAAATAATTGTTTCTTTTTCTTTTTTCAGGTGAGTTGCATAGCAATCCTGTAGGTTTTATCTGATACCAACATGGACCACTACGATCAGTTTTCAGTTGAAGATTGTGGAACTGTATTTTGCAACTAGGTCTCGTTTTCAGGCTTTGATAATTAACATCTCACAGGTGCATGATGAAGCAAGATTTTGCAGTAGGATATGAAACTGTTTTTCGGTGTTTTGTTTCTTACGCTGTAGTTTAAATGAGAGACGCGAGAGCTCATTGGACAAACACTTTGTGCCATAATGCAATTAAAAGATGAAGGGACTTTGTGCTATCGAAAGTTAAGTATGTTAAGAAATTATTTCAAATTTTGTCTGTCCAATCAGTTTTCTGTTTTTGTTTTTTTCTTTTATAACAGGGATCCCCATAAGCAAGGCAGGAAAGCTACTAAGACACATAAGGTCTGGAAGTATTAGAAAGAATTAGTAAAAAAAAACATTAAGGGTTGATGAGAATAATACAAGAGATTAGATAACGACTGAGCCGGAAGAGAGTTCCACAAGCGAGAAATGCTAGAAAAGAAACTGTTAGCAAAGAACTTACGGTTATATCTAGCAATTTCAACAGTAAATTGATGAAACCTTCTTACTAGTCTAATCAGTCAGTCAGTTAAATGCCATACGTGATACACGCTTAGGCGATCATGTTTGGAAAGAGACATGACTGACTGGGCAGAAGGTTATCTCGCAGTAGGTTGCCATTACTTTCTGCCGTATACTGGTTGCAAGGCTATAGAACCCAATCTTTTCTGTTATTTGGCACATAGCTAGATGGAAGAGACGGATTAATTCTTTTCCCAAGTGTATTTGCGCATAAGTGAATGCAACGAATTCAACTGGAATCTGAACTCCACTCCTTAGTTCCGCGCCGATATCCACTGCACCAAAATGAACATCCAGTCTAGTACTGCGATTAAATTCATAGAGTTCAATTATCATGAACACATTTATCAGAAAGGCATAGAGAAGCAACTTTACGACGGTGGATAATTCACTGAAATCGAGTCATCAGGTCAAGACCAATTTTGTATATATAAAACACCCACCACAAGCACATACATTACTTTTTATATAATAACTAGCAGTATAGCCCGGCGTTACTCGGGTGTAATAAAAGTATTAAACCTATTCCATGGTTTTGGAACTCAGACTCTTTGGACGTTGGCACGAAAGACTAAAAAGCAATAGTTGTTTCCAGTTAAAGCGAAACCGTAGACTGAAAGAAAAATGAATGGATGTCAATCAAATTTTGATTTCCTGGTATCGATATCAAATAAGTTTTTTTCGTCGTAAGCTGAATTTTGAAGGCTAAATAAGTCCTCTGAGTAAATGGTATCATGGCTGAGACTAAGAACTACAATTATACCTACTGAGAGCCAAACTCGAAACAAAAACTCAAATAAAAGGGCTGAAAAGAATTACAGACACAAAGGCAGATAAACAGACACACACGCAAACAGTTTGTCTTATATATATATATATATATATATATTATCGATTTTCTGCACTATTGTAAGAACTGCAACCCTGAAACTTCTGAATATCGTTTCTTATGTCTTTGTCTATGAATATATGAAATTTGATTAAAATCGGACCACTCCTTCTATAACCCGATTTTTTCGATTATCGATTTTCCATATTTATTGGGTGTACCTCGACACAAAACATAGCTAAGAACACCCGCAGACGCTTATAGTACAACTGTGTAAATTTTCAAGAAAATCGGTTCAGCCGTTTCTGAGTCTATAGGTAACGGACATACACACACACAGACACACATACATACACAGTTCGATTTGTAAATAAGTTTAGATGCCCGTTCCGTTAAAATGCATTTTTTTTTACTATAATCTGACTTTCAATTTTCTATTGTCTTTCTTTACAATATTTTTTCTTTCTTTCTTTCTTTCTTTCTTTCTTTCTTTTCGTTTACTCATTTTAGTTTTTGTAATCACTTTCTTTTTTTCTTTTCTTACTTTTGGCCTATTTCCAATCTCTTCCTTCCTTCCTTCCTTCCTTCCTTCCTTCCTTCCTTCCTTCCTTCCTTCCTTCCTTCCCAAACTTTTTTTTCTCATGAATATCTCTTTGCGCCTTAACGTGCTAAGCTTGACTTAAATTCTTCTTATGAATGAATGATTGGTGCATGGACAATGTTTTCTCAAGGCTCAGCTAAATTTAAATTTACGATCAGTGATTTAAAATGAAGTTGAGAAATTACAAATGAGTGGTGAGTTTTTTGAAAAAATTATTAGCCCAAGATATGGCAAATACCTATTCTCGTAGAATAAATGTGTTTTGTCTTTTTCCCAGAAGAAAGAATTGATCACGTTTTAACTTGTGTCGAACACTGCCTGCTTGGGGCGAATCCAAAAATTTCAAGGATAAATCTATCGAAACATCCATTTTTATTTTATTCTTCTTAAAATCTCTCTATATTACATTTATGCATACGGATTATCGCAAACTGCTTCCTTCTTGGGAATAAAGTGGTATTTACCGTTCTCTGGTTGGATCAGTGGTTCCCTAACTATTATCTGGGCTGCATTTTCGGAATTAAAATTTGCTCACACCTAACCAAATTTTATATGATAAAAAGTACAGTTAAAAATAAAAAAAAAACAAAGATTAATAGGGCATTAAATATAATATATAACACAGGTAATTAATATTAAGATTAGATTATACAAAATTAATAAAAGTTATAAGCTTGATTTTGGCAAGTAATCGGCTTTATATTAGGGCTAATTTGAGATAAACAAACTCTCATTGCTCATCAACACAAAAAAGCTTTTCCTTTTTTGGTTTTTAATGTTTGTCAGAACAGAAAATCCTTGTTTACGGCAATAAGTCGTGAAGAACTGTAGAAGAATGGAAAATGCTTTCGAAAAGACATGAATATTTTTTAGTTGTATATCCAAAAAGAGCCCATTGGTACATTCTTGTGTTTCGTTTTTAAGGTGTGATCACTCTAAATGTTTTTAAATTCTTCCTCCTCATCTAATGTCAGATCTAATCAGCTTGAATTTGCACATCCTGGGTATGACGATAAACTACATCCGGCAGCAAGGCCTCTGATCGGGAGGTTTTGAGGAGCGTGAAAACAGGTCTTAATTGCAGCTGTTCCCACGTCCAACTGACCTGGGGTGGTAACACCTGTTGAAGGTCCCAGATAAGGGTAAATAGTTAACCCCTAGAATGGGGTCAAATTACAATGAAAGTATAAAAATAGATTTTTATAGTAAACATTCTATGCTGCGGATATCATGGATCCAGCATGTGAGCAATGATGAGGTTGTGGAAAGGACGAAACCAAAAACGAAATTAATACTGAGTATCAGAAAAAAAAAAGCTAAATTTCCTGGGACACGCAATGAAGAAGGAGGGCTTAGAGAATCAGATAGAGGGAAAGTGAGACAGGGGAAATCAGCGTGTAACATACTTGACTGGCCGGAAAAGGTGGATCGCAGAGCGGGGGTTGTGTGGTGTAACAGGCGAAAGTGTGCTAAAAGTCACCAGGGATAGGGAAACGTGGAAGGCCATGATCGCCTGCGTCCTGAAAGAACAAGGTACATAGAAGAAGAAGAAAAAGATATAGTTTTGAAAAAGAAATACCAGCAATACATGTGATTCTCAACAAAAAGCCTCTTAACAAAAATACGTCAATGATATCTGTTCTACAAACTGATTTCTTTATTACTTTTCAAAAATCTGCTGAGGTTGACGAAGCTAACCTCGCTGCCGAGCTCGAGAAGAACCTCTAATCTTTGGTGGACTGGAGTAAGAAATGGCTCGTAAATTTTAGTGCTTCTAAAACGAAGCTTCTATCTATTAACCATCATAGACAATTGCTCCTAACCATCCATTAGCTTGGATCTCCCTAAGAGCAAAACACTACGCCTCCTTGGCCTAACACTCTCAGCGGACCTCAAGTGGAATATCCATAGCTAAATTCGCTGCTAAGAAGGTTGGTTCACTGTGCAGGGCCAGGAAGTTTTTCCCGTCTGAATCCATCCTGCACATATATAAATCAACCATCCGCCTGTGTATTGAATACTGCTCTGGTCGGGTACCTCTGCTATTCACCTTGGGGTTCTTGACAAAATCCAACGGAGAATCTGTAATGTGAATTATACCGACTTGGTAGTTCAGCTGCAGTTGCTCTCTCACCGGCGTGACGTGGTTTCTCTGTGTCTCTTCTACAAATACTTTCACGGCTTCTGCTCCAATGAACTTAGCTCCCTATTGCCCTCTATGTATAAATTTAGTCGAGCTACTAGACTAGCAACTAGGTCATACTCTTTTACAGTTAAACCAATAAAATGTAACAGCAATTTCTACTCTAACAGCTTTTTTTTCTTGCACTTCCTGCCTGTGGACTCCCCTTCCATGTACTTGCTTCCACGACATCTACAATCTCCAGGAATTTAAATGTAAGGTCAATAGACATCTCCTATCTCACTAACTCGCATCCTTTCTCTGAAGCTCTTTTTCTCCATCCACTTCATCCCCCACCATTACACCGGTGTTCTCATCCGTGTATTACCCTCCTCCTGACATCCCCTATAACTAACCCCTCTTTCTCATCACTTTCCTCGATGTAATCCCCTGCGCAACAGTGGCAGTATAAATGCCTTGCTTGGGGTGAAATGATTAAAATAAAAGTCAGTATCGAGAATGAATGACGAGCTGAGTAGTGTACTGTATCATTATTAACAAGTCTTAAAATCAAGAAAATACAACATATACTATCAAATACTATCTGAAAGAATTCAACTGGCTACAATTAACTTGAATCACCAAAATTTGAACCAAAAACTTAGCAGCCACTGATTGTTAGAGGTAGAATCGCCGACTGACGCCACTTCGGTCGGGTTTCAATCCTACCCTTTTACAGTTAAACCAATAAAATGTAACTGCAATTTCTATTCTAACAGCTTCTTTTCTCGCACTTTTCGCTTATGGAATTCCCTTCCATATACTTGCTTCCTCGACAGCTACAATCTCCAATAATTTAAATGTAAGGTCAATAGACATCTACTATCTCACTAACTCGCATCCCTTCTCTCAAGCTCTTTTCTCCATCCACTCCACTCCCATTACACCGGTATTCTCATTTACAAGAGCTACTATTCTCATCCGTGTATTACCCTCCTCCTGACATCCCCTATAACCTGCCTCTCTTTCTCATCACTTTCCTCTATGTAATCCCCTACGCAACAGTGGCAGTAAAACTGCCTTGCTTGGGGTGAAATTATTTTAAAAAAATGCATACGAATTTATCCCAAAAACCTTGTCGGCATTTAATAACCCATTGTAGTTGATATACCCGAAAACAAAATAAACGAAACCAAGCCATTGAAGTTGCAAAAAGATGTCGAAGTCAATTTTTTTTTGTAGACAATAATGGAAAATAACCATAAATTCTTTCTAAAACTACTGCAAGATGTTCCTATGTAAGTGCATATCAATTTTTTGAAACTGTTTCTAAATCATTGGTGTTCTTTGAATCATTCCGTCTTACCTATCCTTTTCCACTGCACAAATGAGACGCGCCACACTGTTTGGGGACCACTGGGATAAGGTATATATTTCTTGTTTCGAGCTTGATGATACTTGCTAGTAGCACATTTAAGAGGGAATTTTGTATTCTTTTCTGTATAGCTTATCATTCTGATTGCTGTCATCGACTGATGTCGACAGTGTTCAGTAATATTATCTTGTCTCTTGTATTTAATCCCAGCTATAGAGAAAAACGACAACTGATACTCAACATTATAAATGCTGATATAAATACACAACGCAATAGTTTTTCTTTTTCCGTTTTTTTTATATCTGACTTCCTTTCTTTTATTTTTTTTAGTTCTTCCTTTAGGATTTTGTCCGCTTATTTTTATTTATTTATTTTATCTTATTTTTAGTCTTATTCAAGACTTCGCCCTGCCCAAGAAACTTGTATTTATTTAAGAAACTACAAACACGCATTGTAAAGAAAGAAAACAAATAAGATAGCCGAAATAGATATCAGGGGTGTCAGAAAGCTAAAGCTACCAGCCCCCGATGTTTTCCGATAACTTCCGACTGTTACTTTAAGACCTTACTGACATGTCGCCAGTTCATTTCAGCACGGCCTTCTCAAAACGTCGATATCTAGACGAATTCCACGGGCCAGTAGTAAGAGCACCGGGTAAGAATTAATCAGGATTACAAGGTTTAGATTTTAAAACTGGGAAAACATTTCTTAAACTTAGCAGACCTCTAATAGTGGGACTCTTTGTTCGGACCGAACGCACTACTAATGGTCAAATATATTAACAACCTAAATTATGAGCTACAGCATGGTAAATTGGTCTGCTGAGATTTCCTTCTTGGTGCCTCGATTGCATGAATTTAAGCGCGCTACAAATGCGTTCTGGTGAATTGGATATCGACTCGGAACGAAAAATTGGAGAGCCGAGTTCAAATTTCACTTGAATTCGTTGCATTCACTTACGCTCAAATATCATTAGGAAATGTATTAATCCGTTGTTTCTCTCTCCAGCTATGGTTAAATAGCAAAAACGATTGGGTTCTATATCCTTGGTTGGTAACCAGTCTACTGCGGAAAGTAATGGCAACCTACTGTGGGAAAATCAACCCAGTCAGTCATGCCACTTTCGAGACATGATCGCCCTAGTGTGTATCAAGTATAGACTAGATTTGAACCCATGTTTTACTGTTGGAATACCTGGATGAAACCGTAAGATATATTATAATAGTTTAATTTCCCAAATTTCTTAACTGTGGAAGACTCTTCCGGTTTCTTGCTTCCCTGTTGCCTATAATCTTCAAAAATTTAATTGTAATGTCAGTCGCCATCTTCTGTTTTCCTGAAACCTGTTTTTTTATTCTTCTTTTTAATCGTGAACTGCATCCGGCAGCAAGGCCTCTGAATGGGATGTTGTGAGGAGCATGGAACCACCTCTTAATTGCTATTGTCCCTAGGTCCACCCTGGCCCGGAGTTGTAGCACCTGTTAGGATCCCAGCTATGGGCAAATAGTTAACTCCCAAACTGGGGGTTAACTATGAACACTATGCAAGTATAAAAATACATTTTTATTGAAATATATGCATAAAAATAGACTTTTGTAAAAATATATACATAAAAAAAGACTTTTATAGAAAAATATACATTTTGAAGGAAAAATATTGCCAACAATACATTTTAAGAAAAAATTATTACGATAACACATTTTCGAAGAAAAAACTTAATTATCAGCAAAACATTTTTGAATACAAAACTAAAAGACATATTCAGCTTTCTAAAATAAAAAAGAATAGAAACAAACACAATTTATTAAAATCTGACTAAATCAACCTTCTCACTATAACTGAATATTAAAAATCTTTAAAACCCCCACCTTTTTGGCATTAAATAACCCACAGAGTAAATAGGCGTTAAACAAAACTTAGTGCCATTACTGGCTTGCTTGGGGTTAAATAAATACAAAGATATTTACTAAGCTTTATTAGGCACAAGATAATGAGAAACTGTTTTTACCAACATCGATTGTTTATTTTACTTTGTTTCACTTGTTATATTTTTATTCTTAAATACCCTGTTTAATCTCTGAAGGTATATTTCCTTATTTCAGTTAAATTTTGACATGCCGAATATATCATTCACATTTTGAGCTGTTCTTTTTGACCACCACCATATATTTCTTTTATAATTACTACTCTGTTGTTCCATCTTGTTTTGACCGACTACCATTTGAAACAGTTTTTTTAGCTTTTCTTCTCGGTCTATCATCAACGTTATGTCATCTGTGTAGCGTGTGTGTTGTTAAGGTTACATCCGCCGACGAGCTGCTCGTATCAAGTAAAACAAAATATAATCTTCTCATGTGACCGTTCTTGCACTAAGAAAACAAATTCAGCCCCATAAAAATTCAGAACCCTTACTGTGTTTTATGTCATGTAAAACGCGTTCTGTACAAGGATAATATTTAGCTACCCACTGATTACATCTCATCCAAACCCCTAGGAGCAAAACGTGAGCCTTCAATACATTAATTTATATATCTAATCTCAGTTTACTTAATTCTTTGTAAATTTAAAGACGGGATAATATGAGGGCTGGCTGAAAAATTCAGAGACCAATCTCGATACTTTCATGAAATATGACTAATGAAGTTTATTTTTTCGACATAGTCTCGCTTGCTGTCCATACACTTTTTTATCGGTGTTGTAGTGCGTGGATCATATTGTTGAACAAGCTTTCATCCTGTTGGCAAAAAATGTCAACGACTGCACATATGACGTCATTATCATTGCAATACTGGTTCCGAGCCAAATGTGTTTTTTTTTTCATTTTGATGAATAGATGATAATCAGAAGGGGCCAAATCAGGAGATTATGGAAGATGATCAACCAGTTGAAGGCTACAGTCACGCACAGCAGCCATTGAAACCAAGAACTTGTGTGCTGGAGTGAAACATGACACCTTTCGTCATTTGTCCTGGGCGTTTGGTCTTGATAGCCTTCTGTAGCGGCTTCAGTAAATCAGCATAGTACACTCGATTGATGGTGTAGCTCTTTTATAAATTGTCAATAAGCACAATGCCGTTTTCACTCCAAAAAAACTGATGTCATATTTTTTTTTTCGATGAAACATCCTTTGGAGCAAGTGAATGGTGTTTCTATTGCATTTATTATCTCTTCGTCTCTGGCTTAAAGCGAGGAAACCAACAATAATCCTTGGTTATGAAATGTTTAAGAAAAACAGATGGCTCTACCTCAGACAATATCATATTTGTCTGTATTGCGATCAGCCTGGTGCGCTGTTGATCAAGTGTCAGAAGACATGTCATCCAACAGGCTAAAAGCTTTGTCATGACAAGTTGAATATGTATAATATTCTTAATTCTCTCACAGCATATGCTAATAGCATTGGCTATTTGGTTTATAGTCAATCATCTGTCATCTGTGACCATGTAGAGAAAACGATCAATGTTTTCATTGGTGCTAGCAGTTACATGACGTTCAAACCTTGGGTTGATTCAAGACTCTCCTTTCTTCGCTTAGATTTAGTTGCACACATTTCCACTATTGATAAAACTGGACCATCAGCCATTAATGCAGGAACGAAGTCAGCATAAATGTTCTTCGAGGATATACCCTTTTTCTTCTGGGACTTGATAACAGCACGATGCCAAATTTTGTCCATTTTCAAAAGAGGTCGCATACTCACATTTGAAGTCTTTATATACGACTTACGAGCATATCACGTTGAATACACCGGTTCTCGCTCGATCACCGAAGTTAAGAAACGTTGAGACTGGTCAGTACTTAGATGGGTGACCGCTTGGGAATACCAGGTGCAGTAAGGGTTTAGTGACGGATGTGCGTTGTGGTGCAGTGGATATCGGCTCAGAAGAGAAATCGGTGAGCCGAGATCGAATTCCAGTTGAATATCCTGCATTCACTTCAGCACTGGTACCCTTAGGAAAGGTATTAATCCGTCCCTTCCCTCCAGTTATGGGTTAAATAACAAGGATAGGACTTGGGGACCCTGCCCTTAAAAACAAATCTCAATGAATCTTGATACTCCAAAAGAAAAAAGTATTACTAGACACAAAATTTATATAAAAACAATAAATTGTTGAAAGCAAAAGGAATTACCAGCAATAAATAAATAAAGTTTATTTGGCAATAAATGACCCGCCGCGGTTGATATGCCATAAAAACAAAACAACCAACCAAAAATCTTTTATATACGATCAGTTGTCAGTTTACCTGGAAATAAACATAGCAATTAAAAAGAGTTTAAATTAATGCATACTAGGTCTCATAGCTCTAGCATCATAATAGCTCTTTCATAATCAGCTTATTAACTTTTCAGTACCCTCTCATTTTTTTAATCATTTCACCCCAAGCAAGTCATTCCACTGTCACTATTGCACAAGGGGTTATAGGTAAAGAGAAAGAGTGGTTAGATATAGGAAATGTCAGAAGGAGGGTGATAGATGGGTAAGGATACCGAGGCTGAGGGTTGGGTAGATGGGAAGAGTGTTTGAAAGAATGGATGCGAGTTAGTGTGTTAGGAAGTGTCTATTGACCTTACATTTAGACTCCTGGAGATTGTAGCTGTCGGGGAAGTAATCATGTGGAAGGGAATTCCACAGTCGGGAAGTGCGAGAAAAGAAGCTGTTGGAGTTGAAATTGAGGTTACATTTTATCGGTTTCATTGTAAAAAGGGTGGGATCTAGTTGCTAATCTAGTACCTCGTGCAAATTCGTACCTAGGGGGCACCAGTGATCTAAGTTCTTCGGAAGAAAGTATTTATAGAAGAGACACAGGGAAGCCACATCGCGCCGGTGAGAGAGAGAGAGAGAGAGAGAGAGAGAGAGAGAGAGAGACTGCAGCCAGTCTACCATGTCGGTATTGATCACATTGGGAATATATATTTGAGTAATTATATATTAAGAAATATGAATCCATGAATGCCGGTGTAGTATGTGGCCTACCTTTTGAATGAGGCCTACAAAATTCTGTCACTGGTATAGTATGTGGGCTACCTTAAAAAGCGTATTATAAGGAAGTATTATAACTCTCTGGTAAGGGTTAGGATTAAGAGTTAGGGACTAGGGTTTGGGTTTGGGGAAATGATTTGTTTCAATAAATAGCCGAATGCTTATATCAATAAATCTACTTTTACTCAGATAGAACACATTCAAATCGAGATCAAAGTGGTAGGCCATATACTATAACGGCATCTACACATGCGCAGTGGGTACCGATGAATTTAATAAATTATCTTCACATCGAGAAACAATTCATCAAGCGATTCACATTATTTAATGTGTTCTCTAGCTGTTGATAGTTTAATCGCAATACTAATTATTAATCTAAAACCTTCAGAAAAATTATGTTTGCTAGTATTATAGCTTCATAAAGGTGTGTGTGTGTTCAATATTTTATATGTTCGCTTAAAATTATGGTAATACAACGGCTACGAAAGATTTCAGACAAAAAAATTTGATTCAAGGAAAATAAAATCTGTTGTTTATTCATTTGATTAAATTTGGGCGGGTAACTGAAAATATTTCAAGAACCCTCATGTTTAAAAATAACATTTCCTAATCATTATCGTTTTTTTTTGTCAAGACAGTTTGGTTGTTTTTTTTTCGGTCTGCTGCACCCGGAGAACATTAAAATTGTTTTCTTATTATTCTTTGCAACAAGAATAACACGATTCAAACGAGAGTAATGTTAAAGTTTCTACGTAATATTATTATGCAGTTGTCTCGGTCCAAAAACGTAGGTGATGCGATTTCAAAATAGTCAGTGATAAGGTAGATACACACTCGAATCCTTGACTGTCTTTCTTAGAAGACTATATAAACTTTGATCCGGATCTTCTAAGAAAGACATCTTTTGTTGGTCTTTTTCAATGGTGTTTAAATAAAATATAATAGACTTACCTATATGAAGGTTGTGTGTTGCACGTCCGCCTAAAATTTTGATATTTTCAAATCAAAGTGAATCCAAAATGGCGGCTGAAAATTTTTTCTTTCAAAGCACAGTTTCAAAATAAATCTATTTTTATATATATACAGTGTATTCATAAAGTTCGTGTGCACATTACGAAATTTATAACTTTATTTGTATTTGCGATAAAAATAATTTGTAAAAAGGATTAGAAAGAAGTAAATCTATATTTTTTAAGGTTTTATTGAAATTTTATTTAAGTTTCCACATGTTCTCCATCATTAGCAATACAAAGGGTAATACGATTTTGAAATTAACGGAAAGCATTTGCCAATTGATTTACAGTAATGCCTGAAATCACATTAGTTATTTTAGTTTTCTAAATCTTCTAATGAACTAGGTTTGGTTGCATACAAAATTGTTTTTACATGAAAAATATATCTAATGGAGTCAAATCTGGTAAATCCACTCCTTCCGATCCATCTGTTAGGAAATTCCTGATTTAGAAACTATCTAAAACGCAGAGCAAAGTGACAACAAGCTCCATCTTGTTGAAACATTGTATTATCTTTCAAGTTTAATTGTTCAAGCTAATTTTTTACAGATTATTTTTTTTTCCACAACTACAATTAAATTCATTTTTTTAAAGTGCACACGGACTTTATGGACACCCTGTATATTGGAATCTAACTTAACTATTAGAATTTCTTCCCAGTAACTAGTATTTAATTAAGTAAAATTTCAATATGTATAGATAGTAATTAAGAAAAGAAAAAAAAAAAAAGAAAAGAGTGAGACCAGCTTTGCTTTGATAAAATAGAAATTTTTATTTTTCCGGAAATTACATCATCAACTTTGCTTTGCAGTCTAAAGTAGTTGCACTCGGACGCGCTTATTTACTTTGTTCTTTTAGTTTCAAAGTTCAAAGTTTTTGTTGTGTATTCCGGGTGAGGAACCTCACAAAATAATGAACAACAAAACAGATATTTGAGATAGAAAAATAAGTTATATTAAACGTAATGATACAAACTTGAACGCAAGTTACTAAACCAGGAATATGATCAGTAAGGAATATATATATATATATATATATATATATATATATGTACAAGCATTGGAAGTGAAGCCGTGCTAGAATTAGTATGTTCACGTCGGAACTGACGGGTACTGTGTAATACTATTCTGGCTGAGTGGAGCTCAGAGCTACTATACTTACTGACGTGGTAATCGGTATCTTACGGTAACCTACGGATCTCATACGATGTCTCACTATGGCAGGAGTATATGTATACTCAAGTCGAGTCCATTTTCATAGAAAAAGTTTTTTATTTATTTTTTGTTATGAGTGTGTGTGTGTGTATGTAATTTTGTGAATGTAAGTGTGTGTTTATTAAGTCGTTTTTTTTTGTTTTTTTTTTTTAATCATATCACCCCAAGCAAGGCGGTAACGCCACTGATGTGCAGGGGGCTACATAAGAGTGAGAAGATTAGAAAAGAGAAAAACAGGAAACCGCATCCTACACAGGAAACAAGGGATGAGCCTCTTCACCTGTTCAATAGACGTTGGTGGAGTGTGAACCGGGCGATAGTTTAGTCTATCTACTCCAATTGAAAAAAAACAACAAAAGAAACAGTGAGAAGATTAGAAAAGAGAAAAAGAAAAACCGGAAACCGCATCCTAAACAGGAAACAAGGGATAAGCCTCTTCACCTGTTCAATAGACGTGGTCGTTTCGGTATTCGTTTTCAGACGATGATGTTGGCATGTGTTTTTCCTCTCTTAAGAGAAAGTAATATTTACCACCAAGGTAGTAGCAAGTGATACAAGGTCGATGTCATTTGTGGTGCCCATATTTTTTAACTATAGGCCCAAGTTTAAAATTGTCCAGTCCCTGGTACGGCTCGCATATTTTTGACATGAAACCCATCTAATTGAGGGAGGTGTTGTAGGCTTGGAATCCCCGGGACTAGGTTTTTGTATAACAACACCTGTGAACTGCCTAAATGTAGAAACAAACCAAACAAAAAAGAACAATTTGTTCCAAGCCCGGAGGCCGGAGCGCGTGCGTTTGGCTTTTATCTATTTCCTCATGGAAACAAGAGGTAGCGCATCCTCGATTTAATGTGGAGTGCTCATACACGAACCCAGTAGTCAAGGACAGAAATTTCCCAGTCCACGAATATTGGAATCTCTAAAACCAGACTTTCTTCATAATTTTTTAATGTATAGAACAGATCCTATAATTTGATGTTAGCCTATCGTCCGGTTCACACTCCTTCCAGATAATTTGAACCGGAGTAGAGGTTTATCTCTTGTTTTTGGTTCCCTTTAAAGTCCACTTCTGCTCTTTACTCTTTTCTTCTTCTACGTTACTATAACTCCACACAGTAATCGTCTACCCTGTGTAGTTCTCGGGTCATATATTGAGTGAAAAGTAGTAAAATAAATAAAAATTTTATTTACTCGATTGCCGACCGTAGCAAGATGTGACACAAAATTATTTTTAATGTGGTGCCGTCATCGGCTATTTTAATAAATTGCCAGTTCTCCGTGACCACTGTCATGTTAGCATCAGTATTCTAACGACCATCCCCCTTTTAGTGTGATGAGGAAGGTACTGTCGCAGGGGTGGAATATCCGCGACCAGTCATTGCTCAAAGCATTTTTTCCGAACTGCCCCCAAATCAAAACGTTGTGGAATGATTATAAGCAGGTACTACACTTTGATTATAAGCTGAAAAGTATATTTAACCGGCTTCCGAATTAAGTCAGGCTGTAGCATAAGATCGATATTTCATGAGAGACCCATACACAAACGTATTAATAGTTTTAATACATATTTTAAATTTTAATACTATTTTTGGTATATTCAAGAATTCAGTAAAATAAAATAAAATAAAATAAATAACAACAACAACAACACTACAGCTATATAGCAGACGAAAAATCTTTTTCTCTGGTTCCTGGTAAATTACCAAATTTCAAACCAAATATTTTCTCGACTCTTCCTCTAGAGATTGTGAACTCTGTTACTTTCTGCAAACTTTTACTCTAAAACCATTCTTGGCCGTATCCGATTCCTGTTGATTGTTAGAATTTGTATACAATGCCTGAAAATCCCCAGACAGCCGGGAGCCAAATATCTATCAGTTTACGGCTTGTTGTTTGCGCGTTTTACTTTCAGTGGCCCAAACCTGTGTTGTACGAATTTGCACGATGTTAACTCATTACTATCAAATTTTTATATTTGAGACACGAGCGTTCAATTTCTTCATTCTGTTTTACTTTTTAACAAAGGATAACCTTTCGGAAGATCCAATCAGATTACTTTAAACATTGCATAAAAAGTTTATCTATTGAACTTTTATCAAATTCATGACATTTATTTAGCTTACGCATCACAGAAAATCAAGGAGATGGAGAATTGGTTCAGAAACAGGATTCGAAATCTTGATTCTTGCCTGGGTTCATGTACTAGTGACAAATACGTAACTATCTTAGCCATGAGACAAGTCACATGATTAAATATGTATGTGATGCTGGGTTCTTCAATATGGCAGTGAATGCTGGACAATATCATCAAAGATTAAGGAAAAACTTTAAGCAATTGAAATGTGGTTCTACAGAAGGATGCTGCGGATATCATGGACCGAGCATGTGATTAATAATGAGGTTTTGGAAAGGATGGGAACGAAATTAAAATTAATACTGGAAGAGACAGCTAAAGTACCTGGGACATGCAATGTGAAAGGAGGGCTTAGAGAACCTGATACTAACAGGCTAGATAAAAGAAAAAAGAGACAGGGGAAAATAACGGATAAGATATTTAAAGGGCCTGAGTAGGTGGATGACAGAATGGGGTTGCGTGGTATAGGGATAGGGAGAAGTGGCAAGCCATGATCGCCTACGTCCTGAAAAGTCAAAGCACATAGAAGAAGAAGAAGAAGAAGAAGAAGAAGCCTAGCGCAAAGCCACACTCAGGTACATGACGTAGAATAGTGCGATGCCTGACCCTGCATAGGATGGTCAGCCCGCATTACCTTACGAAGTATGGAAGTCAATAATGCAGAGATTACGGCGCGGTGTTCATGGACGTCATGCTTTAGTAGATGGCAATAATAAAGTTAACAATTTTGAATAGGGCGTTTCTTTCTGCCTACTCTGTATAACTGTCTGCACCTCGAATAAAACAAACAGTATATACCAAGTGGAGCTTATGTATGAAACAAGCTGACATTTTATTGTGTGCCCAGACACACAATAAATGCTTACGGCCATATCACATTGAATACACCGGTTCTCGTTTGATCACAGAAGTTAAGCAACGTTGAGCCTGGTCAGTACTTAGATGGGTGACCACTTGGGAATACCAGGCGCTGTAAGCGTCCAATGACGGTTGTGCGTTGTGGTGCAGTGGATATCGGCTTGGAAAGAGAAATCGGTGAGCCGAGTTCAAATTCCAGTTGAATACCCTGCATTCACTTCAGCACTGGTACCCTTGGGAAAGGTATTAATCCGTCACTTTCCTCCAGTTATGGGTTAAATAACAGGCTGGGGCCTGGTGGCATCCCATCTAGTGTTGGTGTCACAATAAAAACACCCTTGGGAGCCCTGGCGAAGCATCAATTATTCAGCAATTTGTCAAGATTATGAATTTCGTTGCAAAACTGCGCCAGGGTTCCAAATGCACAGGGAATACTGGAGGGGTGTAGTGAGTTCTATTTGGGCCAAGGCCGCAGGACGACAAAGATGGTGTGCCCAGTCAGAAACGAATTCATTGTGCTAGTGAATTGGGCTGCAAGGCAAATTTGTTAGAGATTGCGCAAATAGCCAGCCATATTATTTCAGTTTATGAATTGAAGAGGACATATCTTTTCTTTAAAAGAACGCGTTAGAAAAGAAGTTACTTTCAAAATAAATAGCTTAATTTCTACCAATGAAAGCAAGAATAACGCGAAATTAATGTCACCATTTTAGCGCCGCATGGGTTTTCATTGACGACTTGGTCATTACTTCTGAGATTCATGCGTTTAATGGACTCGAGTTGCCTGATCCATCTCATTTTTTTTACTAGGCTTAGCACCACCTACATTGACTTTTAAACTGTGCGTTATTTTTCATGAGAAAATAATCTTCTTTTGACTGAATTACCTTGCACACAGATAGTATTGGATTCATGCCTTTCCCAAGGAAATTAGCGCAAAGTGAATATAAGGATGTTCGTTGTGGTACAGTGGATAACGGCTCGGAACGAGAAACCGGGGAGCTGAGTTCGAATTCCAGTTGAATCCACTGCATTCACTTACGCGTAAATATCCTTGGGAAAGGTATTAATCCGTCTCTTCCTTCCAATTATGGGTTAAATAGCAGGACAGATTGTGTTCTATAGCCTTGGCTGGCAACCAGTCTACCGCAGAGAGCAATAGCAACCTACTGCAGGATAATCAATTACCCAGTCAGTCATGTCTCTTTCGAGATATGATCACCCAAGTGTGTATCACGTATGACACTTAACTGACTGACTGAATATAAGCAGTCTCGACCAAAATTGGAATTTCGTTTCTGTTTGCAACAAAGGCAACTATTATCGACTTCTCTTCTTTATTGCACATACTGACAAAAAATTTATCGGAAGCCTGTTTTTTCTAGCGTTATTTTGTTATTCCGAAATACAAAGATACCATCCTAAAATTCAATCATGTGTTTAACACGAGAGAATCCACGTAAGATCATGGGTTAAGGGGAGAAACATTGTACCAAAAAAACGTCAAATCATTGAGTGCTGGAAGAAAACTTTTATTGTACGAAATGTCTATATAAAAGGCAATCTGTGAGTTTTTGTGTGACTGTTCCCTATGCACACCTACATTTTTTTGCTACGCCATTCAAACTTTCTAGGGACACATATCTACAGGGAAGCCAGGTCTACACATATTTTTTGAGATCCGAAGGCGAATTGGCATGACAAAGGACGCGTTTCAGAAGATGAGCAAAATACTAAAACACAGGAAAATCTCAATAGAAACGAAGAAAAGAGTGCTAGACTGCTACCTGATGTCAGTTCTTCAATACGGCAGTGAATGCTGGACAATATCATCGAAAATGAGGACAAAACTGAAAGCGGCCGAAATGTGGTTCTACAGAAGGATGCTACGGATATCGTGGACTGAGCATACAAGCAACGACGAAGTGTTAGAAAGAATGGCAACAAAAAGGAAATTGATGCTGAGCATCAGGAAGAGACAACTGAAGTTCCTGGGACATGCAATGAGGAAGGAGAGCCTGGAGAACCTGATACTGACTGGCCAGATAGAAGGAAGGAGAGACAGAGGAAGGCAGCGGATAACATATTTGCAGGGTCTGATCAGGTGGATGACGGAACGGGGGTTGCCAGGAGCAACAGGAGCAAACATACTAAGAGCCACAATGGATAGGGAGACGTGGAGATCCCTGATCGCCTACGTTCTGAAGGGACAGAGCACATAGAAGAAGAAGAAGAATTTTTACCTTTGCAACATTTTGGCCAACGTAGCCGATGTTTACATTTGCTTTTTGAAAACATCTAAGATCTAAGATGGTTGCTAGATTACGTCACAGAAATCAAATCACACGTCTCAAACGCGACTAAAAAAATGAGCCTTTATATTTAATTTTTATTCCGACGTTTTAAAATTTTATTTGGTCAACAAAAAAATGTGAGAATTTGTCCGCGTAATTTTGAAACAAAAGAAATATTTTTAAAAAAAGTGTTTTTTTAAACAAAAACAAAATATGTTAAAACAAAGGGTAAATTTTCGTTTTAGGACAATGTTTTCCAAAATAGTCTTATTTCCGTGGAAATGTATATGCTGTACTCAAATCAGCAATTAGATATTGAAGAAACTGACCTTTTTTGACGTTAACGACCAGAAAAAAACGGACTTCTTCTCGCTCTTTTTGTCAGCCATTGCCGGCTTAGTGAGAGCCATTCGCTGCAGAACGATTTTAGGCGTCGGAAGAAAATTTGAGCCTATTTACTTCTTTTACAGAAAGTCCTTGCAGAAATTAGTACGCGATTTTTTTTTTCGGTACTTAATTTCAGAAGAAAGTTATTGACATTGAAACAAGTGAAAAAAAAAAGAAGAGTTATTTGCGTGTGTTTGCGTTTATAAGGGATATTAGCCTTCGGGTCCTAAAACGAAAATTTACCATGTTTACATTTTTAAATATTTTTCGAAAATTTCTGAAATTCATTTAGTCAACAAAAAATGTAAATATTTTTCCCCGTAATTTTGAAACCAAACCAAACGCAATGTTGTTTACAATGTCTCAGGTTTGCGCAAAACAATAGAAAATAGTTCTTTTAATGAAATTTCCTAACAATTTTTAAACAACAATTTTTTATATAATTATTTTTATATATAACTGAGCTTTAAAGTGAGGCGGTGACTACAAGCGCTTGGAAATCGCAACACGCTGCATTAATCACTTAATTAAAAATGTTCTGAGTCGCACGGGCAACGCCGGGCTATGATGCTGGTCAACGCTAAAGCAGAATATTGTTGAAGATCGCAAATATTTTCTCTATTTTTACAAGAGTCAGTTTAGATTGTTAGTGGTTGTGTGAAATAATAGCGTGGGTACAAGTATCAGCATGATTGGCGTGTTAAACGAAGAGCATTCCTTAAGGAATGAGAAAGAAGCGTGGAAGATTTACAGTATAAATCCTTTAATAATGAGAGACTCAGGGTACTAATAAACATAACGTTCATGTACAATAAAACATAACAAGACGGAAATTAATACAATTATTCAAAACATGGGGTGAAATGGAACATATTGTTTGAATTTAAAGTCGAACTTACCCGAAGATTCTGGAATCATTCTCAACGTGAATAAGCTGATGAAAGAAGTGTTCAAAAGTTCGGGATAGCAGGTCAGTGGGAGCTGCGAAGGAGAGAGAGAGAGAGAGAGAGAGAGAGAGAGAGAGAGAGAGAGAGAGAGAGAGAATTGCTTCTCTGCTGGTTTTAAATCCAAATCAGCATCCCCTAGGGTTCTTCTTCTTCTTTTATGTGCCTTGTCCTTTCAAGACGAAAGCGATCATAGCCTTGCACGTTTCCCTATTCCTGTTGGCTCTTAGCACACTTTCTCCTGTAACACCAGGCAACCACCGTTCTGTCATCCACCTACTCAGGTCCTTCAAATATGTTATCCCTGTCTCCTTTTCCTTCTATCTGGCCTGTTAGTATCAGGTTCTCTAAGCCCTCCTTCCTTATTGCATGTCCCAGGAACTTTAGCTATCTCTTCCTGCTTTGCAATATTAAGTTCCTTTTTGTTTCCATCCTTTCCAAAACCTCATCGTTGCTCACATGCTCGGCCCATGATATCCGCTGCATCCTTCTGTAGAACCATATTTCAGCTGCTTCAAGTTTTGACTTCACTACCATATTGAAGAATTGGCATCACATAGCAATATAGTACTTTCTTTTTTGTTTCTAGTGAAAGTTCCTTGTCTCTTAATACTTTACTTAACTTCTGGAATGCTTCTTTTGACATGCCAATTCGCCTTCGGAATTCTGTGTCGCACATTCCGTATTCTGTTAGAACACTTCCTAGGTATTAAAATTTTTGTACCTGCTTGATTTTAGTATCTCCCACCTGTATTTGGCATTTTGGGCTGCTCTTTTTGCTAATGACCATGCACTCGATTTTCTTGCAGTTTATTTGTAGTGCTTTTTTGTCACTCTCTTCAGCTATCTTCTGTCTAGGGGTCACTTTGATAATTTCAGGAGGTAACTCTGAAATATCCTAACAAGATCAATAAATGGTGTATTGCCGCCGCATCTGATCTGTCGCTGCCCAATTCTTTCTTCCCCATCTTCACAGTTCAAAACGTTTACGCGTGCTTGTGGTCGAAGAATTTTTATCGTCCTCGCAGAAAAACGTTTCAAGCCTATCGCTGTTCTCTCGGCGTTCCCATGGGTAATAATATGACGAGCTGTATTCCTTCGTTCTATCAGTTCAGACTAAAGCAGCTAAACACGCAATGACATACTTGACAATTTTGTCTCTCGCCAGGATTTTAGGATATGTTTCCAGTCCACGTTGCTGGCTTAGTGCCAGTGAATTTCAGTCCTAGAACTGCCATAAAAAGCAACTGAAATTAAGATAAAATGATTACAAGATAAAAGTGATAATAGCCGACAACAAAAAACCAACCTGGATTTATTATTAGCAGTCTCAGATCATTAAAAACAGACGAATCATAACAGTAGATCATCTTCTTTTTCTATGTGCCTTGTCTCTTCCGGACCTAGGCGATCATGGTCCTCCACGTCTCCCTATCTCTGGTGGCTCTTAGTATGCTTTCTCCTGTTACACCTCGCAACCCTCGTTCCGTCATCTACCTGATCAGGCCCCTCAGATATGTTCTCCGCTACCTTCTTCTGTCTCTTTTTCCTTCTATCTGGTCGTTCAGTATCAAGTTCTCCAAACCCTCCTTTTTCATTGCATGTCCCAGGAACTTCAGTTGTCTCTTCCTGATGCTCAGCATTAATTTTCTTTTGGTTGCCATTCTTTCCAACACCTCATCATTGCTCGCATGCTCGGTCCATGATATCCGCAGCATCCTTCTGTAGAACCACAACAGTTAACGGTTGGCCAAAATGAAAACAACAAAAAATCACAATGTTCCAAAGAAAAGCGAAAAGAAAGCATTACCTAAATTATCTGTAAGAAGACAAAATTTATGGTCTTCAGTAAAAGAGACGGTCATCGTGTGAACGACAAATTGAAGTTGCCCGAATTGAAGAAATTTAACTCTCTTCGTAGTGTACTTAAGCCCGACCGAATATGTGATGCAAAAATCCTAACACATATAGGTATATTTAAAGATGCCTTTCACAAGCTAAGTAAAGAATTGAGTCATCAAAAAACTTCATTAGAAACGAAGAAATGAGGACTGATCTGCTATCTTTTATTTATGCTCGAGACTCGAAGCAATAAATATGTAGTTCTAAAAGTGGATGCTGATTATAACATGAATTGAACATACACTACCGGCCATAATTATTAGTCCACCACAGTGTTATAAAAAATGATGTATTTCATACGATTTTTAGTGTTTATTGCCAAGTGAAAAATTGTTAATGAAAATAAAATGATTCTGCTGTTGATATTGCACGATATAACATGTGCAACAAATAAATTTATCAATGTTTAATAATTACATATATTGCAGTTTCATCAATAAAAGAATGAAGAAAATTTAGAATTATTCGGACGAGTTCATCTTTGCTTCCTTGCCATGTAAAACGTTGCAAAGTAATAATAACAAAATAACCATTCTATTTTCATTTAGAATTATCCACTTGGCAATAAATACTAAAAATAGTATGAAATACATAATTTCTTTTGAAAAACTGGGGTTTCCTCATAATTATGGCCAGTAGTAAGCGAGTAAGTGTTAAATAAAATAGGAACTAAATTGATACATTTTTAATAATTTCACACAAAGCAAGGCAATAAAGCAGCTAAGACACACGTCGTTATTAAGTGTGAAACAATATAAGAACAAGAAAAACATGGTTAAAAAACAGGGATTAAAAAGACAGAGGATAACGATTGATATTGGAATTTAATTTTTGAAGATCAAAGGTGACAAGAAACGAAGGGAAAAAAATACGGTTAGTATAGAACTTTTTTTTTTTTTTTTTAATCATTTCACCCCGAGCAAGGCAGAAACGCCACTGATGTGCAGGGGGTTACATAAATGTAAAAAGATTAATTAGAAAGGAGTGAGGAGTACAAGCTAGTTAGAAAGGAACAATAGAAAGCTGAGAAAGCAGGTGCAATGACAGATACATGGGCGGAGAGAAGGTGAAGATTACACAGGGGAGGGGACAGAGCTAGTGTCCAGTGGTTAGTAGGTGAGTATTAACTTTGCTTTTAAATTTCTGGAGGTCGTAGCCGTCAGGAAAGCAAGAATACGGGAGTGAGTTCCACAGGCGGGAAGTGCGAGAGAGGAAGCTGCAGGAGTAGAATTGTCGTCTGCGTTTGGCTAACCTGACTGTGAATAGGTGGGACCCAGTTGCCAGTCTGGTTGCACGGGTAAACACCTGTTGAGGAGGCATCAGTGACTTAAGCTCATCCGAGCAGAAGCCATGAAAGTATTTATAGAAGAGACAGAGGGAGGCCACATTTCGACGATGGGAAAGTGGCTGCAGACTTACGGCTTCATATCGCCATTTCAACTGTAAAATGATGAGACCGTGCCACCAATCTAGTCAGTCAGTGATAAACGCGTAGGCGATGATATCTCGAAAGAAATGTGAGAAAGAGAGTGAAAGAGAGGGAGACAGACAGACAGACAGACAGACAGACAGACAGACAGACAGACAGCTTGAAAAATTAACAATCACAGTAAATATTGAAAATAAGAGTTGCATAGGGAAAAGTGACTAGTCTACCACTCACTAATGTATATATCTTTTATTTTTTCATAATCGTGTCACCCCAAGCAAGGCATTTTACTGCCACTGTTGTGCAGGTGGTTACATAGGAGGAATGTTGAGGAGTGAGAGGTTGCAGCGGGTGTCAGGAAGAGAGTAGGAAAGGGAAGAGATTACTGAGGAGTGAGAGGTCATATAATTCAATAACGTCTCTATCCACTGTGTCATGTGTCCTAGAGGACATAGACGTTGGTTAGTTCCAGTGACATGACCCAAAGATACGTGAGTTCAATACAAGGCTACAGCAGTGATGAACAAATTTCTTAGAGATTTAAGTTAAAGGGAGATAACTATATGGTTACCAGATATGTCATTGCATATAGAATGAGAATGATATAACTTGTGATCGAAATAAAGTGTTTGATTTGAAATTCCTAGCACCTGAAGAAGGCTGGAGCGTACAATATAGCAGTAAAGATGAGGATAATAGTCCGGACAATGTAAATAATGCTGTACATGTATAGAAAAATTAAGAATAGTAAATTGAATAAAAATTAATTAAAAAAAGCATTACCCTATTTATCACATTTTCTCAAACAACCCCAGTGACCTTTCGTGGAACCTTAGTGTGAGTTTGAGTTTTGTTTCATGGCATATCAACCTCTGTGGGTTATTTAATGCCCCAAAAAGGTGGGGGTTTTATAGTATTTTTATTTTTAATGTTCGGTTATAGTGAGAAGGTTGATTTAGTCAGATTTTAATAATTCTTTTTGTTTTTATTCTTTTTTATTTTAGAAAACTGAAAATGTCTTCTAGTTTTGCATTCAAAAATATTTTGCTGAGAATATTTTTTTTTCTTCAGAAATGTATATTTTTCTATAAAAGTCTATTTTTATGTATATACTTCTATAAAAGAGTATTTTTGTATTTTCATAGTGTTTTGACCCCAGTTGGGGGGGTTAACTATTTGCTCATAGCTGGGACCCTAACAGGTGCTACTACTCCGGGTCAGGGTGGACCTGGGAACAACAGCAATTAAGAGGTGGTTCCATGCTCCCCACAACCTCCCAAATCAGAAGCCTTGCTGACGAATGCAGTTTACCGTTATGCCCAGGACCTAAGATTCTGAGGAACACCGGTTGAGACATACTGTTATAGAGTCACCCATATCTTTCCTGAATACTAAATACCTTTTTCAGAATTCATGACGCCTGGGAAGTTTTCACCTATGCTGAGAATCACTGGTGTAGACACGTCTTTAAAATTGTTATTCGTTACGTTTTTTTTTAAGTATTTTACTAGACTCTGAATTTATAGTTTTGGCTGTTTGATTTTTTTTCTATAGACTGAACTTTGTTCAGTTTATGTACCGAATTCCGGATCATATGTTCATAATTGGTGACCCAGACAATTAATCTGCTGTGATCTTTGATTTATTCTGACTATAAATCAAGCGAGTGTTTTTGTTATGTCGTGAGTAAAAATAAATAACTCAACAACAGGAATAGGTTAATTGTTGTATTCCGTGAAAATAGTATTTACAAAGGTTATTAGTATACAATACAAGAATAGAGGTTAATCGTCTCAACCGTCGTAAGACGTAGTATGAGCAATGGGTACTTCCGGGTCGTCACCGGAAGTCTACGACTGACTTGTCGATACGGCTGCTCGGCACACTCTCTCACGTAGATGCCACCATTACTTTACATAGTAATGGAATAGTCGATTATAGCCGAATAGGCGCGGGTGTCCCAACAGTTTTGCAGATGTCATTGCGCCAATTTGTTTTGTTTGTGATAATGAGTGCCATAGTGCACCCGAACATATGAGTATGTTGTTAATATTTTAATTATGTGCATATGCATAGTTTGTGTGTCTATATTTAAAAAAATTGTCTGGGAATTATTGTTAAAATAAAATCGCTGTCATTAAAAAAACAAAACGGAAAGGGTATTTGATTTATTATTCTGCATCATCAAGTAAATAACAACCGACTGGGTGTTGGAAAAAATCTATTATTATACCAAGAAAATCGATAAATAATCACGAAAGACGATACTTGTCAATAATATCCACCTTAGGATCCTAGACAAAATCCAGCCGAGAATTTGTAATGTGATCGATCCCGACTTGGCAGCTCGGATACACTAACTTTCTCTCCGGCGAAATGTAGCTTCCCTCTGTATCTTCTACAAATACTTACATGGCTTCTGCTCAGATAAACTTAGCTCACTGGTGCCCCCTATGCATGAGTTTGCTCGAGCCACAAGATTAGCAACTAGTTCCCACCCGTTTACTGTGAAACCAATAAATTGTAAACGTAAATTCTACTCCAGTAGCTTCTTCACTTGCACTTCCCGCCTGTGGAATTCACTTCCGTTTACTTGCTTTTCCGACGGTGACAATCTTCAAGGATTCAAATGTAAAGTAAATAGTCATCTCCTATCTCGCTAACTTCCATCCTCTCTCTCATCAGTATCCTCATCCTTCTCCTACCTCCTGTCATCTGTCACTCTTTTTCATAAGTTTCCTCCTATGTAACCCCCTGCTCAACAGTGGCAGTAAAATGCCTTGCTTGGGGCGACACGATTATATAAAAAAATCGCATGGGTTTTCCAAATCTTTTCAAACGGAACAATTTGGCTCTTCAGCTATTCTCTACTCGTGAAAAGTGCGTATTATACACGATGAGTTACGGTAAACCCGTGAAAAGGCCGGGGAGCGTGCAGGTTGAAAGATGATGATCGGAAGGACAATTATGATAATACTTGTCTGATTAATTTCTGAAATGTTAATAATCAATCTTAAAACTTCCGAGGACAATTTTGGCTGTTTAGATGTCCTATTGCCAGTCATCCTGGTTTTTTATCAAGCAAAGATTGGAAAGAGGAGAAATAGTATCCACTTTAAAAATATGCCGAATCTGCTTCATTGCCATAGAAAATATCTGAAAGTCATATAGCGTGTCAGATATTTATTGAGGAAAACTCAAGCCATCATTCAAACTACTTTAATCCCTTTAGATGATGTATTGATTTTCTTTTATGTATATCATATTGCTCTGGATAATATCCATTAAGCTCTCTATACAGATCTATCTCTTAATATTTTATATTAAATAGATCTTTTTTAGATTATCATCTCCGTTTACAGACTTGGCATCCTTATATATATATATATATATATATATATATATATATATATATATATATGTGAATACTTTAAAAAAATATTCACGAAAAAATTATCACCAATGATTTTGTAAATTCGCTCAATTTATTTTCATTATATATATATATAGTAGCTTGTAGTTTGTACATGTTCTAAAGTACAATTTATAATAAATATTCATTACTCTATTTTAATACTGAGCAGTGTTTTAAATTAATAGTTTGAACGTTGCATTTATTTTCTTCGTTCCTTATTCATTTGGATTATATATATATATATATATATATATATATATATATATATATATATATATATATTAAAATTTGTGTATTTAGGCAGCAAATTTTCTTTTAAACATGTCAGATTAAGTAAATTACAAACACTATGTTTGCTTATTTTTAATAAAATCCATTCATACTCACGGATAATCTTTCGCGTATTACAATCAAAAGATGTCAGAAATGTGTTGTAACGATAACAGATGTTATTTTCATACATTTCTTAAGGTACCCAAGTACTTTTAACCTCTTTCCGTGATCATCTTTAGGGGTGTGAATTATGGTAACAAATGTAAACTGTGTTGCTAAAAATTTACTGTACATTTTTTCCTGCTTCAAGTATAACGATTGACAGATTGCTAGCGTTCATTAGAACGTGAAAATTATTTATAATGGAACTTTTTTTATATGTTGTAATGTCATCGCAATGCACGTGTTGAAGCATGAAAAAACTGTTCTTTTTACAAACATTTTAGAACTACGGTATTCATGTTGATTCTATTAATTGATGGCTTAAGTGTTTTAATGAATATTGCCTCGAAAATCTGTAGTTTGCTTTTGTTGATTTCCTGGTGTAGGATAGTTGTGTTATCGATCATTATCTTTTTATATTGTGAATATAGACAGGAATGTAGTAGATATCTACAAATGGATGAATGGTTAGACAAATGTAAAGTAAGACGTCTAGTTAATGTGGTTGTTGTAAATCGAATATATATTCTTGTTTTTTTTTTTTTGTCGCAGGTACATTCTCCCAAGGGAAATTTGAATTGATGTATAATGTTGGTTTTACGTAACACATAAGTTGGGGGGGGGGGAGTTATTACGGACAATCAAATCAGTAGTATTGTACCTTATATAATATATTATTAATTTTAATTTTTATTAGGATCAACGAGAGATATATTGGTACGAATGCGGTTTTTTATTATTTTCTCATCCTATTTGTAGTCATCGTGCATCTGGTTGCAATAGAAGAGTTTGATATGTTTAGGGTTTTTAGTGGAAGTACCATGTGTTTTGTGGTTTTTGAAATCTCGTCTTATTTCTTATGTCTTCATCTACAATGTGGTTTGGGAAGTCATTATTAATGAGAGTCTGCTTAATATTTTTTAGTTTAGAGTAAAATATCATTTTGTGGAGTAGTTGATTTGTCCTCGGTTAATTAAGTTGTGTATAAGTACTATTTTATAGTAGTTAGAGCATTCACTCTTATAGTTGAGAGTGCAAGAGTTTTTGCTGGTTGGTTTTATATATGGGGAGATAGTAAATGTGTTATTGTTTGTGTCTATTAAGACTTCAAGGAAAGGGATTTTATTATCTTGGTTAATTTCGTATGTAAACTTGAGGACAGAGTTCTTTTGAAAGTATTTTTGGAGATTTATTATTTCTTCTATATTTTTAACTAATATAAGAATATCATCTACATATCGTACGTAGATGGAGGGTTTTGTAGTGATATTAAATATATTATTTTCTAGGTTAGCCATATAGAAGTTGCTGAGAGTTAAACCAGAACTGAGCCCATTGAAACACCGTCCCGTTGCACGTATATATTATTTCTGTGATTGTAGAATGGGACTTCGGTGGTACATGTTAAAAGTAGTTTTTTTTTTAGTAATTTAGGTTTAATTTGCAGTGGGGACAGAGAAATATTATTATATATATTTTTATAATAATATCAATGGTTTCTCCTACAGGAACGTTAGTGAATAGATTTTCAGCATCAAGTGATGCTATTGTTCATTATTAGGTTTTATCCGTTTTTAATATATGTATAAGTTCAAGAGATGATTTAATGCTATATCTGTTAGGTATGTATGGTGTATTTAATTGGTTAAGCGTTTTAGTTTTAGTTAATTAATATATGGGAATGGGTATTTGTGTTATAATTTTTAGTTTTATTAAAAGTAAGCAAACATAGTGTTTGTAATTAATTTAATCTGACATACACATATATATATACATATATATATATGTATATATGGTAATATTTTAATTATAAGTTTATAATAAAAACATAGTTTACTGCAACACAATAAACATAGGGAAGGAACACCCTAAAATATAGTTAATTTTTAAAAATATAGTTAAAATTTTAAATTTATTTTAAATTTTAAAATATAGTTAAAATATAGTTTAAATTTTAAAACACAGTTAAAATATTAAAAGTTTTAATTTTCAATATAGATAAAATATAGTTATATATAAAAAATAGTTAAAATATAGTAAATTTTAAAATATAGTTAATTTTTTTACCTTAAAATGTAGTAATTTTTAAAAAATCTATAACTATACATGTATAATCTATCCCCTCGCATATATTGATTGATTGATTGATCCGCCCATCTTTTGATAATTTAATTTGTTGCAGCTTAACGGATAGATCACTCACTGAGTTGTCTACACGTGTTTGACGTGCAGTGTATTGAAAAAGTCTTTCCCTTCCTTGTCTTCTGTTCTCACAATGACACTCGATAATTCTTCAGATTGGCAAAATTACAGCATATAAAAGATACAACCCAAAACGCCAAATACAGGTGGGAGATAACAGAATCAAACAAGTACTAGAATTTAAGTACCTAGGAAGTGTTCTAACAGGAGATGGAAAGTGCGACACGGAGATCCGAAGGCGAATTGGCATGGCAAAGGACGCGTTCCAGAAGATGAGCAAAATACTAACACACAGGAAAATCTCAATAGAAACGAAGAAAAGAGTGCCAGACTGCTACGTGATGTCAGTTCTTCAATACGGCTGTGAATGCTGGAAAATATAATCGAAAATGAGGACAAAACTGGAAGCGGCCGAAATGTGGTTCTACAGAAGGATGCTACGGATATCGTGGACTGAGCATACAAGCAACGACGAGGTGTTAGAAAGAATGGCAACAAAAAGGAAATTGATGCTGAGCATCAGGAAGAGACAACTGAAGTTCCTGGGACATGCAATGAGGAAGGAGAGCCTGGAGAACCTGATACTGACTGGTCAGATAGAAGGAAGTAGAGACAGAGGAAGGCAGCGGATAACATATTTGCAGGGCCTGATCAGGTGGATGACGGAACGGGGGTTGCCAGGAGCAACAGGAGCAAACATACTAAGAGCCACAAGGGATAGGGAGACGTGGAGAGCCATGATCGCCTACGTCCTGAAGGGACAGGGCACATAGAAGAAGAAGAAGATCTCAATTCATTTCATCACTGGCATGAACAATGCCTGGCTTTTATGTCATTTTAAGTCTATCCTCTTTGACTCATTAAATCAAATTTCTCCTATCATGACCTGATTTTCTATTGGTTAGCTGAAATAAACATCCAAAAAATGTCTCCCACTTTAATTGTCTGGATTTGGTAAAAAATTGTATTGTTTTCTAAGCTTCTATATATAATAAATCCTAACAGTAAAAAAATATATCACTGACGAAGTGCTAATAAGGTAGTACCGAAACACAACGGCTCTTGTGTTGTTGCAGTAAACTATGTTTTTATTATAAACTTGTAATAAAAACTAGCAGTATAGCCCGAAAGCTTTAAAACTAATCCATGGTCCTGGAGCTCAGGCTCTTTGGACGTTGGCACGAATGACTAAAAAGCAATAGTTCTTTCCAGTTAAAGCGAAAACGTAGACTGAAAGAAAAATGAATGGATGGAAGTCAAATTTTGATTTCCTGGTATCGATATAAAATTTTCTGCACTATTGTAAGAACTGCTTCTGAATATCGTTTCTTATGTCTTTGTCTATGAGTGTATCAAATTTGATTAAAATCGGACCACTCCTTCTATAAACCGATTTTTTCGATTATCGATTTTCGATATTTATCGTGAGTACCTCGACACAAAATCTAGCTAAGAACACTCGCAGACGCTTATAGTACAACTGTGTAAATTTTCAAGAAAATCGGTTCAGCCGTTTCGGAGTCTATAGGTAACGGACACACACACACACAGAGACAAAGTTCCATTTATAAATAAGTTTAGATATTAAATATTCTACTAAATATCGAGCACTCTTAATCAAGTAAATCAGTAAAACAGTGGACTGTCAACCCATTAGTTTTTACTACTTCTAAGATATATACTTTTCTTTCGTTAATCTCTTTATTTTTTTTAGATACTCACAAATTTGAGGATTTTTGGTTCATGTAGAGCTACTGTTTTCGGTTGAGACAAGAAAACAACAAATTAATTTCACACAGTGTGATGCGCATTGTGGTGCAGTGGATATCCTCTCGGAACGAGAAATCTGGGAACCGAGTTCGAATTCCAGTTGAATTCCTTGCATTCCCTTACGTACAAATACCCTTAGGAAAGGTATTAATCCGTCTCTTTCTTCCACTTATGGGTTAAATAACACGACAGAATGAGTTTTATAGCCTTGGATGGCAACCAGTCTACCACAGAAATTAAAAGATAATCTGCGGGATAATCTTCTGCCCAGTCAGTCATGTCTCTTTCGAGACATGATCGCCCAAGCGTGTCTCATATATGGCATTTAACTGACTGTGATGCACAGAGTCGTTGTGACGAGTCAGTCGCATGAGCCCGTTGCATAAGCAGTATGGTGTCATTACGCGAACATTTTTCCCCCGCTTGGTGGCCCCTTATGTATACTGAACGAACTTGATCTGACAGTTAACGACAATCACGTGTGTGTATTGAAGTGAATACCATGCCATACCGTCAACATGAGTTGCTATCTACCAAGTTATTAATTATGTGTCACACTGACTTGAATACACTTTTATTTCCTTCCTGATATTTCTTCTGATCATTTTCGTTTTTTTTTAAGTATTTCCATGGCCTCTTTTTTTTTTCGCTTCTTCGACCTGAAACATGTTCTTACCATTTTTCCCCCACTTCAGATTTACCTCTTTGATTAGTTTATTGATTCGTTTTTTTTTTCACTGTTTTTCACTGTTTTTCAACCTTATTTAAAGCCAGAAAATATCTTTAAAATATTTAAGAATAATGATTTACCGGTACGAACATGACTAATTAACCCATAAGTGGGGGAGAAGGTATGAATTTCTACATTTTCCAAAGGTACTTTGCACGTAAGTGAATATAACGAAACCAACTGGAACTGAAACCCGACTCTCCGATTTCAATTTCCGAGCCGTCATCCACTGTACCATCCCCACATGCTACCATACAGCACCTGGCAATTTCAAGCGGCCACTCATCAAGGTACTGACCAGGCCTGACATTGCCTAACTTCGGTGATCGTATTAGATTTTTGGTTTTTCTTTTCTTTCTATAGTGTAGTTTATTTATCTATTAAGACATTCATTACTTAGGAAATTTTCCATTACTTTTAGTTGGCCCGTAGAACTGTAATGGCGGAAATTTCCTGTCACCTGTCGTTAATAGGTCATTAATCTTTCTGAGAATAATAATTACAAATGGAGTTTTTGAACTATAATTAAAAAAACGAACCCTGGAGAACATTTGCCGGGTGTCTAATCGTCCTGGGATATTTCACAATTGTTGTCCGATCCAAGACTAATCAATGTTAATCATATTTTCATTAATTGGAAGTTCATTTTTTTCTATCCATGTTTCTTTATTAACTAAATTTTTTCATCGAATTATTTTTTTTTCATAAATATGTTAAACGATTGTACCCGTGTCGTCTAAAAATGACCGTGAAATATGATGTACCTACTACATTAAGACCAGAAAGAAAAAATATATATATACATACATACATATTTTCTAAACATATACTGTTAAATATAAGAGACAATGAATGTCTATTATGTTTAATCATGAGCCGTTCTAAACGTCGAATTTTGGCTTTAATTTCAGTTGAAAATAAAGACAACAATTCTCCAACATTTGGATATTTTTTTATTAAGTTTGTTCTAAGCTTTCGGCTCACATGAGCCATATTCAGAGAGGTTACAAGGACGTTTTTTTTTTTTTTATAAGCGTTTCACCCCGAGCAAGGCATGTCACTGCCACTACTGTGCAGGGGGCTACGTAGAGTGGAGAAAGGCTGATTAAATATAGGAAATAACAGAGGGTGGGTGATAGGCGGGTGAGGATACCGAGAATGAGGGTTGGGTAGATGAGAGTGTTGTGAGAATAGTTGGGAGTTAGTGTGATAGGAGGTGTCTGTCGGGAAAGCAGACTTGTGGAAGGGAGTTCCACAGGCGGGAAGCGCGAGAAAAGAAGCTGTTGGAGTAGAATTTACGGTTACATCTTATTTGTTTAACTGTAAAAGGGTGGGACCTAGTTGCTAATCTAGTATCTCGTGTAAATTCCTGCTTAGGCGGCACCAGTGATCTAAGCTCATCGGAGCAGAAGCCATGAAAGTACTTGTAGAAGAGGCACAGGGAAGCTACATCACGCCGGTGTGAGAGCGGCTGCAGCCGGTCTGCCAAGTCAGTATCAACCACGTTACAGATCCTCCTTTGTATTTTGTCAAGAAGCCCAAGGAGAGCAGCAGGGGCACCCGACCAGATATGGCAGCAATATTCAATACACGGGCGGATGGTAGATTTGTATATGTGCAGAATAGTTTCAGGTGGGAAAAATTTCCGGGCCCTGCACAGGGAGCCGACTTTCATAGCAGCAAATTTGGCAATGGATTCAATATAGTCATTCCATTTGAGGTCCGCCGAGAGTGTAAGGCCAAGGAGGCGTAGTATTTTACTCTCTGGGAGGCTAGCCTGTCCCATGCTAATAACATCTACCATCAGCGACAATTTTATTTTGTGTTGATATAAAACTCCGCTAGGCAACGGCAATAGTTACCAAAAATAACAAACGCAGTTCGCAAATTTGCAATGTGGTTCTATGACGTCACACCGCGTGATAGCGCGAAATGACAACAGAACCATCTATTCAAATGCAATGTAATATATATTTGTTTGTTTATTATATTACGAGTAATCTCGTGCAATATGACAGCAAATTATTTATATTGTTATACCGTTTAAAATGACGGTAACATATGTCTTGATGTACATACTATAAAGTATATTACATGAGAATATATATATATATATATATATATATATATATATATATATATATAAAGCAGAAAATATGGGTTGTTCTAACGAGAGAAAATGGTATAGGCGAAAAAATGCGAAAAGTCCTGAATGTTTGTTTTAGGTTATAAATTTATTGTTATTACTATTATTAATAATATTGCTATCATTATATTACTTACACATTAAGTGTTTCTTTCGTCCATTATTATATTTGTGTCGTTACACGTGTTTCCAGTCCAAAGTTGAGACTCTTCATGCGAATAATTTTCTGACTTTACATATGGAAATCTCTTTGCCTTTCTGACGGCCGGGTATATTATGGATAAATGGTTGATGAATAGGTCAGATGGTTGATATGCATGCGTGTTCGTTTGCTGGGTATTTTCCCACTGGTTTGTAAATTTCTTCTGTTTTGAGAATTATTCACCTTTCGTTGGCCAGAAAATTTTGTCACACTGACTCACGAAATTTGAATTCATCTTTTTTCTTCAAAATTGTTTTCAACGATTTTGATCCAGTTTTGCGTGTGTGCAATTCTACTTTTTAGTGATAAAAAATATAACGTGGATCATATAGTTCCGTTTGTTGTTTTCTCTCCAGTCAGAATCAAGAATTACTATTTTTCGCAAAGGCTCACGAAATTTATTATGGTATTTTTTTCTCTTTAAAATATTTTCAGCGATTTGATACGTAAATCTTAGACGGCGCTTGTTATTTGATACGCAAGCTTTTATTTTGTTAACTGGGCGTTTGAATTTAGTGTGTGTGTGTGTGTGTGTGTGTGTGTGTGTGTGTGTGTGTGTTAGTTTTTATGTTGTTTTGTTAAGGCAAGGCTTATATTTTTATAAATATCTTTTCCTGCATCATGAGCGTGTCATAGTCTGCATTTTGGTAAATAGGCAATAGTTTGAATTTACTTCCACTACATCGGTATAATTGTTGGGAAACGCACAATTTCCTGCTATTGGCTAGTTTAATGTTACTTTTGTGCAGGGATATTCTTTTATTCAGGCCTTGTGAATATTTTTGAGCATCCATCGCATTTCAGTGCATAAATAACCTTTTTAGAGTTTCAGCTCATATTTGTTTTTATTTCGAATGTCGATGTGTTTTCGAATTTGATGTAGTTCTTTCTATTATTATATTGCAGACACCACATTTTTTCTTGTTGTATTTTGGGAAATCCTGTGTTTTGTGTCTCTCGAATTTTAATTAGATTAGTATGTTTGTTTTTTTTTAATTTGGTTTGGCATTTGCTTTTAATTATTTTATTTGTCTTTACGATTTATTTCATTTTATCAATTTTGTTGAGTAATTATAGGTGTCTTTTTATCTTTTATCTTATTTCAAGAGTCACCTCAAAGTATTTACACAAGAGTCAATAATTCTGGATTGCTTTTGTTGTGTATGGAGACGTATGCGAGAATGTTTTCGTCTTTTTCATGCTTTTTTTGTTTGTTTGTTCTTTTTATTCTAGAGAGATTCTAATGGTAATTCTTTTGTCAGTTCGAAACCCTTGTTTATTAGTGGAGTAGGGTATTCTCTTATTTGTAATTTATTTCCTAGTTCCTCTACACGTATTTCACGAAGAGGTTTGTCAGCTACAATTGTGCAAATTCGTCTTGCTAGAGAGTAGGTGATAGAACTTAGACAACTTTGAATGTGGTGACTCTTGAAATAAATGTATTGTTGGGTATATGTTGGCTTTTGGCAAATGTCTGTGATGATGTAATTGTCTTTGTTTTTTATGAGCATATCTAGGAATGGCAATTCATTGTAGTTATATTCTAGTGTGAACTTAATTTTTTTGTTGTAAGTTTTGGAGTAGATTATGCAGTTTATTTTTGTCTCCACGTGTTATCTCCAGAAGATAAAAAATCATCTATATATCTTTTCCAAGATTTAGTAAATTCTGTTTTTGTATATTCTCCATATTTGTGTCCTATCTAGAAGAAATTATATACAAGGTTTTCTTCTAGCTAGTAGGAGTTTTGCATATGTTGGTGCCATCTTTGTCCTCATCGCGGTAGCTTTTGTTTCAATATAGTTTTGGTTGTTAAATTGGAATGAATATAAAGTATTTGCACAATTGTAGCTGACAAACCTCTTCGTGAAATACGTGTAGAGGAACTACGAAAGAAATTACAAATAAGAGAATACCCTACTCCACTAATAAACAAGTATAAAACTATTTCTCTACGCTATATAATCAATTCTTTTGTGAAGCGTGTGGTAAGTATTTCTTCATATTTTTCAATGAAAAATGTAATTGCCTATTTACCCAGTTCATGGGCTATGTTGCTGTACAGAATGTTCACATCAAATGATAATATGAGTGTACATGCGTCTAGTTTTAGTGGTATGAAACTTAGAAAATATATGCCGTCTCTAATGTAGCTTTTAATTTTTGCTGTGTACGGTTGTAATATTTTATCTATTAGGTTGCTCAGTCTCCTTGTGGGACAGGCTGTCTTTGCTACAAAGGGTCTGAATTTAAGATCAATAAGGTTTTGAAGGAAAAATTGGAAGCAACTGAAACGTGATTCTACAGAAGGATGCTGCGAATATCATGGATCGAGCATGTGAGCAATGATGAGGTTTTGGAAATGATGGAAACGAAAAGGAAATTAATACCGAATATCAGGAAGAGACAGCTGAAATTCCCGGGACATGCAATGAAGAAGGAGGGCTTGGAGAACCTGATACTAACAGGCGAGATAGAGGAAAAAAGAGACAGGGGAAAGCAACGAATAACATATTTGGAGGACCTAATCAGGTGGATGACGGAACGAGGGTTGCATGGTTTAACAGGAGAAGGCATGCTAAGAGCCACCACGGATAGGAAAACGTGGAAATCCATGATCGCCTACGACTTGAAAGGACAGGGCATATAGAAGAAGAAGAAGAAGAAGAAGAAGAAGAAGAAGAAGGTTTGGGATGTGAATATATTCAATTTTTTGTTGCTGAATAATTGCTTGCATTTTATTTGATTAATGTATCTTTGGGAGTTCTTAAAAATTGCTAGTTTTCGATATAAAGTCTGTAAGAAAAGCCTTTTCATTTTTCTTTAGTATTCTGCTGTGTGTAAGGCAGAATTGTTTTTTTATTTTTGATGTGATGTTTTCATCTATATTATGGTTGATTAACCTGTAGTTATTTTCATTTCCTAGCATATCTTGAATATTTGTTTTGTAATAAGTTCTAGCCATAATGACTACAGTACTGCTCTAGTTTCTTTATTATTCTTTCTTTGTTATTAGGTCATTGTTCTCACAAATGTGTTTAATCCTAGTTTTGTTTGTGTGTGAGATTAGTAAGAGGCTTTGATTGTTTGTGTGTGAGATTAGTAAGAGGCTTTGATTGTTTGTGTGTGAGATTAGTAAGAGGCTTTGATTGTTTGTGTGTGAGATTAGTAAGAGGCTTTGATTGTTTGTGTGTGAGATTAGTAAGAGGCTTTGATTGTTTGTGTGTGAGATTAGTAAGAGGCTTTGATTGTTTGTGTGTGAGATTAGTAAGAGGCTTTGATTGTTTGTGTGTGAGATTAGTAAGATGTTTTGATTGTTTGTGTGTGAGATTAGTAAGAGGCTTTGATTGTTTGTGTGTGAGATTAGTAAGAGGCTTTGATTGTTTGTGTGTGAGATTAGTAAGAGGCTTTGATTGTTTGTGTGTGAGATTAGTAAGAGGCTTTGATTGTTTGTGTGTGAGATTAGTAAGAGGCTTTGATTGTTTGTGTGTGAGATTAGTAAGATGTTTTGATTGTTTGTGTGTGAGATTAGTAAGAGGCTTTGATTGTGTGTGAGATTAGTAAGAGGCTTTGATTGTTTGTGTGTGAGATTAGTAAGAGGCTTTGATTGTTTGTGTGTGAGATTAGTAAGATGTTTTGATTGTTTGTGTGTGAGATTAGTAAGATGTTTTGATTGTTTGTGTGTGAGATTAGTAAGAGGCTTTGATTGCTTGTGTGTGAGATTAGTAAGAGGCTTTGATTGTTTTGAAAATCAGTCTCAAAGTTTTTCAAAGAATATGTTCATTTAATTTGAATTATTTTTCTTATTTAGAAAATATTTAGATATATTTTTTTTTTTATGACTGAGCTAGTATTGTTGTTGTTTAATGTTTCTAGGGCCTGACATATAGATGGTACCACAAATAAAAATCCATATAAGTTAATAAAGTACTAACCTTCAAATGGTTCGTAACAAAATTTGAACCACAATCGAATTATTAGTTAACAAATTACAGATATTTCAGTGAAGCTACTGTTGCAAATTTTCAAAACAATGGAAAAATCTGAATTTCGCGTGTTGATAAAGCAATGCTTTCTGATGGGAAAAAATACTGTTCAAGCAAGGCAATGGCTCGATAAATGTTATTCGGACTCTGCTCCGTCGCAAACAATTGTTAAGAGGTGGTATGCTGACCTTAAACGCGGTCGTACAGACACAAATGACGCTGAATGCTCAGGTCGCCCAAAATCGGCAGCTGTCCCTGAAATTACCAAATAATCTACAAACTCGTTTTGGCTGATCGTAAATTGAACATATGTCAGATAGCAAAGGAGTCGAACATATCAGAAGGCAGTGTATTCAGCATTTTTTTAGAACATTTGTTAATGAGACAGCTGTGCTCAAAGTGGTTGCCGCATTTGCTTACAGTCGATCAAAAACAACAACGCGTCGATGATTCAGAGCGTTGTTTGCAACGGTTCCAAAGTAACAAGAAGAAGTTTTTTGCGTAAATATGTGACAATAGATAAAACATGGATTTACCACTTCACTCCGAAGTCAAATCGGCAGTATGCTGAGTGGGTAGCAGCAGGTGAAAGCAGTCCAAAGCGACCAAAAAGGCAAACAACAGCAGGAAAGGCTTCGGCCTCCGTATTTTGGGATGTGCAAGTTATTTTGTTCATTGATTACCTTGAAAAAAAAACTATCAATAGCGATAAATTATACAGCATTATTGGCTCGTTTGAAGAAATAATCACCAAAAAACGGCCACAAATGAAAAAAAAAAGTGGTTTTTCAACAAGACAACGCTCCGTGTCACAAGTCGATTGCAACGATGGAAAACTACATGAATTGCATTTCGAATTGCTTCCGCATCCACCCTATTCTCCAGTTCTGTCCCCCAGCAAATACTGGCTGTTTTCAGACCTCAACAGAAGGCTTCAGGGAAAAAGTTTTGGCTCCAATGAAGAAGTGATATCGGAAACTGAGGCGTAATGTGAGGCCAAAGACAAATCGTTCTACTAAAAGTGCATATAGTTTATTGCTTTGTCCTCTTGTATGTCGATGTTAGCCTATAGTTTGGTTAGGCTGAGTGTCATTTTAATTTATTTTTGCTTCTCTTTATCGTGAGCTGTTATTACTTCTCGAAATTTTGTTGGTATGAATGTTGTTCCTCTCCTTTAAATGTTTTGTATATGGCGGCAGTTTCTTTGTTTTTAATAGCATTATAAAATGCTAATTTCTTTTGGCTCATTAAGTTGCCCCACATTTTCAGGTTCTGTCTTTTTATTTTACAGAATTATTTACAAAGATAAAAAGACACCTCTAATTACTCAACAAAATTGATAAAATAAAACAAATCCAAATGACAAATAAAATAATTAAAAGCAAACGTCAACACCAAAAATTTTAAAAAATTAAAAAACATACTAAGTTCATCAAAATTCTAGTAACACACAACACAGGGAGTCAAAAAAGGCAACAAGAAAAGTTTTGAGTTCTGCAACATAATAACAGAAGGAAACCACTACAAATTCGAAAACACATCAAAATTCGAAATAAAAAAATATGCAACTCTAAAAACGCAATTTCTGCTCTGAAATGCGATGAATGCGGAAAAATATACGTGGGCCTGAATAAAAAAAAAGTATCACTGCACAAAAGTAACATCAAACAAGACAATAACAGAAAATTGTACACTTCCAAACGCTTATACCGATGTAGAGGAGGTAAATTTCGAGTAATGTCTCTCTACCAAAATGCAGACTACGAGACGCTCATGACGCAGGAAGAAATATTTATGAAAAAATACAAGCCTTCCCTTAACCAAACAATATGAAACACACACACACACACACACACACACACACACACACACACACACACACACACACATATATATATACTGACGCCAAATCAGTCGGGTTTCGAGACTGGGTTGTGTAGCAATCGGAGTCTAACCGTACTGATGAGCTGTGATACAGGGAAACAGATCTGTCTGCGGATGACTATATATATATAAACGCACAGGTCACGAAAAATATTATATGTATCAAATAACAAGCGCCGTCTAAGATTACGGATCAAATCACTGAAAACATTAAGAATTTAAAACGAGATTTTTCTTCATCTTTGATGATATTGTCCAGCATTCACTGCCATACTGAAGAACTGACATCACATAGCAATCCAGTATTCTCTTCTTTGTTTCTAGTGAAATCGTCCTGTTTCTTAATACTTTACTCAATTTCTGGAATGCTTCCTTCGCTATGCCAGTTCACCTTCGGATCACTGTGCCGCACTTTCCGTCTTCTGTTATAACACTTCCCAGGTATTTAAATTTTTGTACTTGCTTGCTTTTAGTATACCCCACCTGTTTTTGGCATTTTGGGTTGCTCTTTTTGCTGATGAGCACGCAACCTATTTTCTTGCAGTTTATTTGTAGTCCTTTCTTGTTACTCTCTTCAGCTACCTTCTGTAGGAGGTCTTGTAGTTTCCTTTCCGTGTCTGTTATCAGTACTATATCAACTGCGTACCTTAGGTTGTTTAAATTGTGATCTCCGATGACGAATCCTAACATAACTTCTAGGGTCCTCAGAAAAGTCTCGCTGTACAAGTTGAATAGATCCGGTGAAAAGACACATCCTTGTCTTCTGCCCCTTCGAAATGATTAAAGATATAAGCGAACCAGATTAAATATTTTATCTAACACATTAATCCTACGTTATTAGCAGAATGACTTTACTCAATGCACATCGTCATAAATGTATCTATTTTGAAGAAAGCGAAATAAAGTCCCTTAACATTTTTAATAGTTTCACTCCAAGCAAAGCGGTACCGCCACTGATGAGCAGAGGGATAAATAAGACAGTAAAAGGCAGGAGGAGAGTGAAGAGAAAGAGAGTGTCAGAGAAAGATCAAGAGAAGGATGGAAACACAGGTGTGAAGAGAGTTGCGAAGAAAAAAACAAGATACACGGGGTGATGTAGAAAGGACGAGGGAAGGACTGGAGTCAAGTGAATAAGAGATGGAAATTGGCATTGCATTTAAATTCCTTGTAGCCGTCAGAAAAGCTAATATATGGAAGGGAGTTCCACAGGCGGGAAGTGCGAGAAAAGAAGCTGATGGAGTAGAATTGTCGCCTGCATTTGGTAGGTTTCACTGTAAAAAGGTGGGACCTTGTTGACAGTCTGCTTGCACAAGTAAATTCTTGTGGAGGGGACACCAGTGACCTAAGTTCGTCTGAGCAGAAGCCATGAGCAGAAGCCATGAAAATATTTGTAGAATAGATAGAGGAAAGCCACATCCCGCAGGCGAGAAAGTGGCTGCAGTCGAGCTGACAGGTCTGGACCGATCACATTACAGATTCTCCTTTGTAGCCTGCTGAGAACCCTGAGATGAACAGCAGGGGCGCCTGACCAGATATGACAACAGTATTCTATTACTGATTATTTCGAACTGCTATAATGGTACCCTCAAGGAAACTTCAAAGTCGGCATGAACCTGCTCAGTTAAATGACAAATTTCTCTGGATTTATCCTATTAACCTTTTAACTTTACCCCGATATCGAGCAGTTTACGAGAAAAAACTGCTTGTCAAGATACATTTTATTAGAAAAACTACTTAGAAAACAACAATCTTGGTGCAAACATTCTCACAACTCAACCCTATATATATATTTCAGTCGTTATTTTTGTAGTTAGTAAAATAGCTTTAAGCAAATAAGTTGTTTTGATAGCAACAGAAACAAAGTATCGAATCTAAACGGAAATCTACAACCAAAAAGAGAAGCTGCAAAAACAAAGTAACACATGTCGCGGGAAAAGATTACGAAAAAATCTAAACAAGGAAATTTTTGTTTGTCTACTTATTATTTGTGATAATAAATGAAATTATACTACATTTGAAGCTATATTCATCCTTTCCAAAACTTCGATGTTCCAAGTACTTTATTCAAAAGTGTTAATTTATTTTTTAAATTTAAAGAATTATATATATATATATATATATGTGTGTGTGTGTGTGTGTGCGTGTTACTTAAATAGGATATTGAAATGCTTACAAAGTTTTAAAATTTGATTGAAAGAAATGCTGCATGAAAAAAAAAAGGAGAAATTTGGTCAGATAGATGATTAATTTCGCCATTTAAGGTATCATCAGATATATCGGCGGTCGAGATCGAAGGAAAATGTAATCGCCCCAAAATCATTTTACTCGACCGACTCCATTTTCTTAATAGTCGCCTAGCGTAAACATAGGGTGAATCGCTGACGGAAAACAAAAAATGAAATTTTAATTAAAATTTCGAACGTGTTAGAAAGGATTTTATAAAATAGAAAAAAATAATAACAACAAAATTTGACCTTTCCTCTTAATAATACCAAAAACATTTTGATGATAAAACTTTGTTTTTATTAAGTTTGAGCTTTTTAACATCATGATATGCAGTTTTTCTTTTTTGGTAATTGAGTGGAGGTACCTAAATTCGTAGTATAAAAAATAACAAATCCGATTTCTCAACGATTTTCTATAAAAAATTACTTGTATAAATTATTTTTCGGTGTGTGGTTGAAAGAAGTATGCGTACTTTTTTTTCAAATGTTCGTTTTCACTTTGCGTAAGCGGGGCAGAAATATTGAGTCAATGATAATATTTTTCCAAATGAGTTTCTAAAAATTTGTGAGCGTTTTTAATCTGGGTGACATAGACATTTTGGCTCCACTCTGGAAGCATTAATTAAACGAATGTTTACACTGACCTGGACGATAAAAGCGAGATCAAAAAGTTCAATAATGTAGGTCATTCTAAGTAACTTGTGAATTTTCAATGGCATACTTTTGGGTTGTAAAAGAAATCAGATTTTATTGTTTCTATAATTGAAGTGACACATTTCATTGCCAAATATTTAATCAACCACGGGCGAGTAAAGCAATAAACTTTAATCGCCCAATTAAGTTTTTAATCGACTGAGTCGATAAGGCAAATGAAATCTCAAAGGTTATATATATATATATATATATATATATATATATATATTAGTCAGTTAATTGCCATACGCGATACACTATTAGATGATAATTTCCTTTCGATCCATGACTGAGTAGATTTTTCTGCAGTATGTTGCCATTTATTTCCGCAGAAGACTGGTTGCCAACCAAGACTACGAAACCCAATCTATCCTGCTATTTAACCCATATCTGGAGGGAGAAAAGATGAATTCATAACTTTCTTAATGAAATATGCGTGGAAGTGAATGCAAAGAATTCAAATGGAATTCGTCGCAATCACTTATATGAATAAAAAAACAACAGGTAAAACTATTCTTAACTGACGTGTTTCGTCCTTTGAGGGACTTTATCAAGGCAAAAACTTGATAAATCCACGCGAAGACAAAACACGTCGGCTAAAAATAGTTTTTTTTTTCCGCTTGTCTTTTATTCATTTTGTTCCTTTACACATACACTTCATCTGAAAATAATTTACACACACACACACACACACACACACACACACACACACACACACACACGTAAAAATTCAGTTATAAATAAATTATATTTGTAAAAACAATGTAAGTAAACAAGAAAAAGAAAACTTTCCTTTAACAACGAGTTTAATCCCCGAGGAAATTTATCAAAGTAAATGTTGACCTTCATGTACTCATCAGGGTACACGACGCGTTAACAAAGAGCAGTTTTCCATTTGTCATATATATATATATATATGCATATATATATATATGTGTGTGTGTGTGTGTGTGTGTGTGTGTGTGTGCGCGTGTGTTAATTTTACTTTTCTATATAGCATATTGCTCTAGATAATATGCATTAAGCTCTCTATAAAAAACAATAGGTAAAACTATTCTTAACTGACGTGTTTAAGAGTTTGTCGTTTTCACACACACACACACACACACACACACACACACACACACACACACACACGCACACACACACGCACACACACAAGCTGTATAGCCCGGCGTTTCTTGGGTGAAATAAAAGCTTTAAAACTAATACATGGTCCTGGAGGTCAGACTCTTTGAACGTTGGCACGAAAGACTAAAAAGCAATAGTTGTTTTCAGCTATTTTGAAACTGTAGACGGAAAGAAAAATGAATGGATGTAAGTCAAATTTTGACTTCCTGGTATCGATATCAAATAAGTTTTTTTCGTCGTAAACTGAATTTTGAAGGCTAAATAAGTCCTCCGAGTAAATAGTATCATAGCTGAGACTAAGAACTACAATTATACCTGCTTAGAGACAAACCTCAAGCAAAAACTAAAATAAAACAGCCGAAAAAATACAGACACACAGGCAGATAAACAGACACACACACAAACATCTTGCCTTTTATATATATATTATCGATTTTTTGCTGTATTGTAACAACTGCAACCTTGAAACTTCTGAATATCGTTTCTTATGTCTTTGTCTATGAGTGTAAGTCAAATTTTGATTTCCTGCTATCGATATAAAATTTTCTGCACTATTGTAAGAACTGCTTCTGAATATCGTTTCTTATATCTTTGACTATGAGTGTATCAAATTTGATTAAAATCGGACCACTCCTTCTATAACCCGATTTTTTCGATTTTCGATATTTATCGTGAGTACCTCGACACAAAACCTAGCTAAGAACACTCACAGACGCTTATATTACAACTGTGTAAATTTTCAAGGAAATCGGTTCAGCTGTTTCTAAGTCTATAGGTAATGGGCACACACATACAGACACACACACACGCACATACAGACAAAGTTCCATTTATAAATAAGTTTACATTATCTATAAATAAGTTTACATTATATATATATATGTATATATATGTGTGTGTGTGTGTGTGTGTGTGTGTGTGTATTTTGGGGCAGCAACGTTTCTTTTAAGCATGTTTTATTGAAAACGACGAACAAGGAAGATTTTATTAATTTATGATTATGATTTAATTTAATTTTTGCTTACAATTGAAAGTTACCCACGTGATTTCCGGTCGCGCGCGGCCAAAAATAAAATAAAGTAAATAAAATACTCAACTGAATAGCGTATTGAATGTTTTGAAATATTTTTTTTTATAAAAAAGTGCTCACCGGATCTTATTCGTGCGGGGCACGTGAGAGCTTTGAATGAACACTTCTTTTCAAAAATTTAAAATAGATTTCGTTAATGTCAAAACATGAGGAAAAAAATAACAATAGCGGAAACATAACTCCTTTGATAATGACCAGTGAAGTGGCTGAAAGCGCTTAGAAAAATAATAATTACGGAACATTTTTGCACACTTATCACAACCAAAACTGAAACTTGTAAGAATACCGGAAAAATTGAAAAGAAAATTAATAAAATCTTTCCTGTCGTTCGTATTCAGCGATATATATATATATATATATATATATATATATATATATATATATATATATATATATTATTAAATATACATATTATCCTACGTCGATAGCACAATTAGGAGTTTCATGCTTTGCGCAATCATCAAATTCAAAACACACTGAGTTCATAATATGCACCTGATGATTGCGTAACGCATGAAAATCCGAAACACCCTTTTTCCTGTTACCCTTCCAAAACCCTGCTCCGCTATCCATCTGCTCAAGTTCATCAAGTATGTCACGAGTTGCTTTTCCCTGTCTCCCTTTCCCTCCATCCGTTCTGGGAGTATCAGATTCTCCAAACCCTTCTTCCTCATTACATGTCCCAAAAACTTCAGCTGTCTTTTCCTGATCCGAAGCATAAGTTTCCTTTTCGTTTCCATTCTCTCGAAACCCTCGTCGTTGTTAACATGTTTCATCCATGATATCCTCAACATATTTCGGGGGGGGGGGGGGAAGCTCTGCATTCATGCAATAATATCTCGATGTAGTGTAATGGTTAACAAACTTCTGAGAACTGAGTTCGATCCTCACGGGGTGTCCAGTACTTTCGGTCTTGGGTCATATTTAAGCAATTCACAATCTAATAAGACCTGACTGGGTGCTCGGCAATTGTAGCCCAGTGCCAGACTAAGCGAAAATTTAACAGACACCTACATGGATACCGGTTGGAGAGCCAAGGTTAAAAAGATAATTTTCCTGACTATTCCCAAGCGCAGTGAGCTTCATTCTTATGACCCTGTGTCAGACTAAGCTAAGTTCTGTAAGTATATTTGTGGTTGAGAGAGTTGTGTATTTCTGTTACCAGTGGTGAATTTCTCGGATGCCTGTTTTCAAAGGAAGCAAGCCATACCCACAAAGAAAATTGGCGCAACAGATTCTTGTACTTCATTTCGTGTCTCATTCGTCGTTGCTCACATGTTCACTTTGCCCAAATTGAAAGCTGTCGTTCTCCTAGATTGGTTGGCCTCTTTTGGCTAAACACCTCTGCCTAGTTTACACATACATAAGAGCGGGAGAATATAGCGAATTCGTTCTCCTTAAATTTTCACATTGGTTTGAATTCAGAACATTGTTATTTTCTTAGAATGGCTGTTTTCCCCAAAGCTAAAGAACCCAGTCTACCATACTATTTTACCCATTAGTTATTACTGCGAAGTGAGTGTAACGGATTCGGTTGAAAATTGAACTCATCCTGCCGATTCCATTTTATTTTTCATTTTAGTCATTTCACTCCAAGCAAGGTGAGACTGTCACTTGTGCGCAGAGGGTTACACTGAGATAAAAGCCTGAGTACAGGGAGTATTGAGAAAAGGAAAAAAGATGATTTGGAGATTGTAGCTATCAGGGAAGCAAGTAAACGGAAGGAAGTTCCACAGTGGTCGAAAAGAAACTGAATTGAAGTGATGGTTATATTCAACTATTTTAACGGTAAATGGGTGGGACCTAGATGCCAATCTAGAAGCACGTTTAAATTCACGTGGATTGGGCACGAGGGAGAAAAGCTCATCAGAGAAATTGGCATGAAAATATTTGTAGAAAAGACGGAGGGAAGCCACGTCACGTCGGTGAGAAAGTGAGTGAAATCGAGATGCCAAGTCAGGATCGATTTCATTGCCTATCCTTCTTTGCATTTTGTCGAGAACCTCGAGATGAATAGCAAGAGCATCCGACCAGATATGTCTGTGCCAAAAGCTGTCCCGGTATCGGCACGGTATCGGCACAGTCCAATCACGCAACTCTCACATGTTATATTTATATTAGATGAAGCCTAGGTTGTCATTATTAACCTTTGACTAGCATTTCTTTCACCTTAATTTTCGTTGATCACCCAAATGCTGTCAAAAAGACGCATCTGAAATCATATATAAATAACTAGCAGTATAGCCCGGCGTTGCTCGGGTGTAATGACAGCTTTAAAAGTAATCCATGGTCCTGGAGCTCAGACTTAGCCTAAAGAATATTTGTGTGAAGTTTGGTGAGAATCGGATAAAAATTGTGGATTTGTATAAAGGACATACAGACAAACAGACACACACAAACATCTTGCCTTTTATATATATATATATATTATCGATTTTCTGCACTACTGTAAAAACTGCAATATTGACACTTCTGTATATCGTTTCTTATGTCTTTGTCTATGAGGGTATCAAATTTGATTACAATCGGACCACTCCTTCTATAACCTGATTTTTTCGATTATCGATTTTCGATATTTATCGGGGTACCTCGACAAAAAAACTAGCTAAGAACACTCGCAGACGCTTATAGTACACTGTAAATTTTAAAGAAAATCGGTTCAGCCGTTTCGGAGTCTATAGGTAACGAACACACACACACACAGACATACACACACGCAGACATTGTTACATTTATAAATAAGTTTAGATAACCATTTGCAAAAGTTTTCAGCGCTTTTTATCGGAAAAGTATTAATTGAATGCACAACTGGCCGTCGTATTCCACTTCGAAAACTTTTGCACTGACGAAATATCTATATATATATAAAAGGCAAGATGCTTGTGTGTCTATCTGTCTATCTGTCTGTATGTTCTTTATACAAATCCACAATTTTTATCGGATTCTCACTAAACTTTACACAAATATTCTTCAGGCTTCCGGTCAGGTCATGAGCTACGTATTTTTTTTCGAGTTTCCTTATATTGGAAATCGATATCTCGATATCAGATCAGGTTTGATCAAGATCAGGATTTCAGCCCTTTTATTGTGGTTCTTGCTGCAGAATTTGCTCTAACTTGATAAAATTATAGTTTTTAGTCTCAGGCATTAGTAGATCTTCTCAGACGATTCATTTTTCCCGATATCGGAAATCGATATTACCGATATTCTATTGAATCTGATAAAAAAACAATATTCAGCCATCAATATGGCCTATCTTCTCCAATTTTACTCCCGTTTTCATGGACATACTTAGGTTAGTTTATCCTTGGATGACTTATTTGACTCCGACATTGGAAATCGATACATCAATATCCTATCGGGTCTGATCAAAATCAGGTTTTCAGCCCTTTTATTTTGTTTTTTTATTCGGATTTTGCTCTAAGTCGGTATAATTGTAGTTCTTAGTCTCAGCCATGATACCATTTACTCAGAGGACTTATTTAGCCCTCAAAATTCAGTTTGCGACGGAAAACTTATTTGATATCGATACCGGAAATTAAAACTTGACTTACATCCATTCATTTTTCTTTCAATCTACGGTTTCTCTTTGACTGGAAACAACTATTGCTTTTTAGTCTTTCGTGCCAACGTCCAAAGAGTCTGAGCTCCAGGACCATGGATTAGTTTTAAAGCTTTCATTACACCCGAGCAATGCCGGGCTATACTGCTAGTTCAGAATAATACCAGGCCAGTGCACAAAAAGAGAAAGTTTGGAATCTTAACTTATTGGTAAACTTGCTAACTACCTAAAAGCAATGGTCTTGTGTTAGACTTCTCCATACGTAAAGAAAGAATTAGATGGATTCTTCTACGTCATTTTCTGACTGATTCTGGTGACAAAAGAAATTAAAAAAGAAAAAAAATGTGTTTATTTTTCCTTTCACAATTGTTACTCACCTGGTGTCTAAATCTTCGACCGGAAATAATGGTAAGTGACACTTCTAATTTCCGTCAGTATTGCTTACTCTCATTTAATTTATTCACGGGCGGATGACTGCAATTATGGATAATTATTACTGAAAACGAGAAAGGGAATTCGTAAGCAAAGAGATATTTACATAGCTTAACTGAGTCTGGAGGAAGGTTGCAATGGTAAGACAAACCTCATAACAATAGATGGTCGTGAATTTAAGCATGCTACTTTATTGGCATCTAGGTCCCACTCTTTTACCGTTAAAATAGTTAAAGGTAACCGTCACTTCTATTTCAGGAGGTTAGTTCCTTGCACTTCCCGCCTATGGGACTCCTTTCCATTTACTTGCTTCGCCGATAGCTACAATCTGCAAAAGTGTAAATGCGACGTCAGTTGCCATCTTCTATCTTCTTGAATACCATTTATCGTTTATCCATCTTTTAATACCCCCCCCCCCCGTATCTAGTCTTCTTTCTCTTTAACCCTTTGTAAACTAGTGCTGATCCGCCTCGCTTGGGGTGATATAATTTAAAAAAAAAAAGAAAAAAAGAAAGGAGGCCTACCTTGCCTATCATTGGATGGTTGTATTAATATATTCTCACAGATTCTTCCCAAAAAGCAACCAAAAATAAACATGCTACATTCTATATTTTTTCTTTTTGCTATCTACAAATACATAAGAGGAAATATATGTCTCTCTAACGGAACATCTTTTTTTTACCGTGGTGTTCGCTACTGTAATAGACCCAAGAGCCACTAGAAGTAGAGCGTTTCAAAATAAGAGGCACAAGCACAATACTTAGGAAGGTAATACTATCACCAATAGGAAGAAACAAAAAGGCATTGGGAACGAAAGAGAAAGAAAAAATTTAGAATGGACCGGAAACCCAATTCTAAACAGGTCAGTCAGTAAGTTAAGTGTCATACGTGATGCACGCTTTGAGCGATCATGTCTCTTTCGAGACATGGCTGATTGGCAGAAGATTCTTCCGCAGTAGGTTACCATTGCTTTATGCGGTAGACTGGTTGCCAGCTAAGGCTATAGAATCAAATCTATCCTGTTATTTAACCCATAACTGGAGGGAATAGACGGATTAATACCTTTCCCAAGAGTATTTGTGCGTAAGTGAATGAAAAGAATTAAACTGGAATTCGAACTATATACTAACTATATTATGTAGCACTACACTTTTTCCCTGTCAAATTGATCTTTCGTTCACTCAAATTAATCTGGGAAAAGCCGAAGCTACATATGATGGGTTGTCATGTTATAAGCTAAGTAATATTTAATTGTTTAAAACTGGACATCAACGACAATGGTAACATGAACCAAAAGTACCTTTCACTGTTTTTAAATAGTAATGTCTTTTTAACGTTATCATTAAAAACTTTCAATTTCACTCTGCTGTTCATACAACCATTTTAGACATTAGCTAATGCTCTCTTTAAATTTTTAAAAATCATTACATCCCAAGCAAAGTAAGACGCAATGAGTTATTGAGTCTGAAAAATTAGAAAACTAAATAAATACATTAAGGAACCAGGCTGGCACATACTCAATTGCAAACCTTATGTTAGCTCCGGGGGTAGTGCTTTCTACTCGCTATCTCATCAACATTTGCATTTTGTATACCTACATTTATATTAGTTACAAATTAAACTAAACACAATAAATCCATGAGTTTGTTTTGCTCTCGAAAAAGAAAATACATAAAATTTACTATTTTTTTTCAATAATTATATTGTCTTTTCTTTTTAATTTTTCGACCTTTTTAACAAGACAATATCAAGTTGGTGTTGAAAAATGCCCCAAAATATTAATTTATTTAAGATGGAATGATATATTATGACATATCTCTGGCCCCCCGGCCTTCCGGTTGGGGTCGGAAATGACTAAATTAAGACCAGTTTAGACCGGTTTTGAACCTATCCACTGCGGTGGATAGGTAATATTTTACCAGTACTTGGGCGTACGCACTCAGGTTCCCCACATTAAAAAAGACCTTGTGTCACATCTCTCTCAAGTAGGGAAGAAGAGTAAATATCCTCTGGTCGTCGGCACCCGCTCGCCCCCCAACAATCGGGATCGTCACCCTCTACTTCTCTTCCCATTCTCTTTTGTGACTGTGGCGGAGATGGCTGTTAATCAAAGAGAGTTTGACGAAGCCATTCACGTGAATCCCACACACTTGACCGGAACCGAATTCCTCGCGGCTCAAAAGGAATTGAGATAGGCGAGATCTGGCAAACCAGGTTACATCGGCCGTCGGATGCTTGATCCTGTCAATGTCCACTTTGGTTACGACAGCCCGACAAGATTGTATAGATCTTTGCCTATTCTGGGGTTGCGGCCTTCGCTCTTTGGTCCCGTTCAGTCTTTAATTTGCTTTTAAATACATTGTATTCAATTTTTATAGTTGAATTGTTCACCTTATTTTGTACAATCCATACCATCCGTCCGTGCATGGAGTACTGCTGCCATTTATGGTCAGGTGCCCCTGCCGTTCTCCTCAGTGTTCTTGACAAGCTCCAAAGGAGAGTCTGTAATGTGATAGGTACTGATCTGGCGACTCGACTGCAGCCACTTTCCCATCGTCGAAATGTGGCCTCCCTCTGTCTCTTCTATAAATATTTTCATGGCTTCTGCTCGGATGAGCTTAAGTCACTGATGCCTCCTCAAAGGTGTTTACCCGTGCAACAAGACTGGCAACTGGGTCCCACCCATTCACAGCCAGGTTAGCCAAATGCAGACGACCATTCTACTCCTGCAGCTTCCTCTCTCGCACTTCCCGCCTGTGGAACTCACTCCCGTATTCTTGCTTTCCTGACGGCTACAACCTCCAGAAATTTAAATGCAAAGTTAATACTCATCTACTAACCACTGGACTCTAGCTCTCTCCCCTCCCCTGTATAACCTTCCCTTTCTCTCCACCTATGTATCTGTCATCGCACCTTCTTTCTCAGCTTTCTATTGTTCCTTTCTAACTAGCTTGTACTCCTCACTCTTTTCTAATTAATCTTTTTACATTTACGTAACCCCCTGCACATCAGTGGCGTTTCCGGCTTGCTCGGGGTGAAATGATTGAAAAAAAAAAAATTACTGTACATAATTAGGTTAGATTATTTCTATTTTATACGAATACGACCTTATAAAAATTCAGATGTAGTAGAGTAAAAAGTGTATCATAAATCGGGACGGTACGGGAACCTTACGCCAACCCTGTTAAGAAGAGTGAAGAATAAAAAAAAAACAGGAATTAAGAACACGAAAGATAATTATCGACAGTACATTTAACTTTTTGAAGATCAAATTTGACAAGAGAGCAAAAAACTGGAAGAGATTTCCACATCGAGAAGAGCGAGAGAAGAAACTGATAGCATAAAACATACGGTTACATCTCTCCATTTCAACGGTAAAAAGATGAGATATTACTGTCGATCTAGTAAGAAGTTTAAATTTATGGTCTAATTATCAAAGAGACAGATTATCGCGACTCTTACCATAACAATATTTATAGAAATAGCACAGGGAAGTTATGTTATGGGGGTGAGAAGTAACTGCCAATCCAGTACTGCGGTTATATAGATAAAGTAGATTATATTACATGCTAATTCAATCATTGAATTCGGTAAAATCTATATTATTTCATTTTCAAAATGACAACACTGCCAATAAGAACAGAATTTTGCAAATAACATAGAAAAGTACCAAGCCAAATGGAATAAAACCATCACTTTTATAAATCTGTAAGTAATTCACAGTATAAAAACAAAAACAAAGATACAGTATTTACATTTTTCGGACTATTGTCTCCATCTTTATTGACATTTGTACGAAGTTTCGGCCGTTGTACGCTCCGGCTTTCTTCAGGTACTAGGTGTTTCGAATCGAACCCTTTATTACAATCACTGTGGTATACCATTCTCATGCCTTGCGTAATAATGCCTCTTTTGAAAGTCATGAGTTATCTCCCTCTAAACCTGCAAGTTACTTGCTCACCACTGCTGTATCCTGGTATTAAAAAATACAACAAAAAAAAAATACAAAAACAAAGATATAGGAAAGATGGCCGGATCTATGTATCGCTGCCTTAGGTAGCTGAACTCACATGCAATCCTCTATCTTTACAACTGCTAGAACAGACCAAAAATGAAGTAGTGTTGTCATATTTGGACGGGAGTTGCCCATACCTCACTCTCCTGCCTTGAAAGAGTCCAAAAAGCGAGTCAGAATTCTTGTTCGGTGACGAATCTACATTAAAAACCTTTCTCTCCCACAGGCGGGATGAGGTCAACCTCACGCTGCTCTATCGCTCCTTTTACTGAAATTTATACCTTCACGCTTACATAGTAGCAAAACACCCACATTCCTTCCGACGAGAAGTAAGTTTCACTCAAACAGCTTCTTGCGAACCATTTCTCTGTAGAACCAACTTCTAAGAGAATGTTTCCCTGACCACTAAAATCTTAACACGTTCAACCGTTATTTATCACTTCACAAATTGCCTCCTAAAGTGACCCTCAACTTTGAGTCCGCCCCCCCCCCCCCCACGCTTTGTAAAAGCTGAATTTTACTGTAAAAGACACACACACAAATATATATTAACAATTCATTGTTGAGAAGGGGGAAAAATATGTGTACTTTGAATAAAGTAAGCAAAATGAGAATGTAAGGGTGTGATCTATGGTGATAGCGACCGAGCAAAAGCGAGACCGGATGTTTGCTCTATAACAACTAAAAAGCAAATGAATAAACCCCTTAACTAGAACGGAATCTCATCTATTCCGTTTGTAGTGAAAGGTAATTTTATACCGTTGCAGGTTAACGGAATTTGGCCTTGTGGAAGATAGCCCACTATAAGTCATAAAATAACATTTATATATATATACACATATCAGTTAATGTTTTACAGTTAAAGCAATACTTGAAATAAAAGTCCAACGGAGGTTAGAATGTTCATGGAAAATAATGAGCTGAAAGAGATAAAAGGCTTAGGAATGTGAAGCGGAGGTATGTGAGGAATGTTCATTTTGAAGTTACCACATCTAAGGTCCGTAGTCAGTAAGTTGGTTTGTGAGGAATGTCTTTGAAGAGGTAACTCCTGAGGTCAGTAAGTACTTTTGAGAAAGGGAGAAGGAAAGAGGCCAGCATAGTAGACGCTCGACTTAAGTCAAGGGGAGACACTGGTTACTCTAGCCTGTCTGTCCTTCTGTCTGACGATGCTTTTGTCTCCGCTTTTTATATCCGTCTTTTGGATCAAATAGCTCGTTTTGAATTTCACGCTTGTATTTGATTCTGGGCTTACCATTGGCTGGTAAATAAAATTCGCGTAGGCTCGCGAAATGGAAATTTGATATATGATTAATTTTTATTTTTCAACCGGAACATCTGCGCGAACTCGGATGCGCACGACAAGTTTTATTCATTTGCTTTTTAGTTGTTATAGAGCAAACATCCGGTCTCGCTTCTGCTCGGTCGGTATCACCACAGATCCACCCTGACCATTCACAGAGAAAAGTGTATTAATAAATTAGTATACTGACACGTAGTTATTTCTTGAATTTTTATGGAAATTATTACCGTGTACAATTCGACTTTAAACAGTGTCAAATAGTTGGTTTTCTAAACGTCGCTTAGATGTTCCATAAGTATGCGAGTGCCCAAACAGTGCTAAATACGTGCTTATGTGCCATAAGTATGTAAGTACCCAGTGAGGACCGAACTCACTACTCATTTGTAATAGGTTTTAGCGAGGAAAGCTTGTAAACCTTTACACCACATCGAGGTGACCAAACAGTGCTAAATAGAATGGAATAATACTGTTTAAAATAGATCAAAACATTTTTTTAATTTTACTATATCAACAAAATACAGGGTGTCCATAAAATACGTGTGCAATTTTAAAACATTTATAACTTTATTTGTATTTGCGAGAAAATAATTTGTAAAAAGGATTAGAAAGAAGTAAATCTATAATTTTTAAGGTTTTATTAAAATTTTATTTAAGTTTCCACATGTCCTCCATCATTAGCAATACAAAGGGTAATACGATTTTGCAGTTCATATTTTTTTTGCTTATCTAAAAATTGTTTCAAAATTTGTGGTAAGTAATTATTTAATAACTATACTTAAAACTAGGTACATTAAACTTTATAACATTTTTTGCAGATTATTTCTATCACAAATATAAATAAAGTTATAAATATTTTAAAGTGCACCCGGCCTTTATTGGCACCTTCTATAAATAATTAAAAAATAACATTCACAATTGTTTGGTCAGTCAGTCAGTTAAGTGCCATACGTGAAACACGCTTGGGCGATCATGTCTCTTTCGAGACATGACTAACTGGGCAGAAGATAATCCCGCAGTAGGCTGCCATTGCTTTCTGCGGTAGAATGGTTGCCGACCAAGGCTATAGAACCCAGTCTGTCCTGTTATTTAACCCATAACTGGAAGGAAGAGACGGATTAATACCTTTCCCAAGGGTATTTGCGCGTAAGTGAATGCAATGAATTCAACTGGAATTCAAACTCGGCTTCCCATTGTTTGGTAAGGGAACAAAAATACCCAATGTTTTAATAAAATAATCATACAGAGAGAAAAGAACTGACACTGTTTTCTGGAGGGGTAAAAGTTTTCCACCACCAAATCCCAACCCCCAAGCACTATATTGAATCCATAGCAAAATCTACTGCTAAGAAGATTGGGTCACTATGTCGATCCAGGATGTTTTTTTCCACCTGAATCCATCCTGCATATATACAAGTCAACCATCCGTCCGTGCATGGAGTACTGCTGCCATTTATGGTCAGGTGCCCCTGCCGTTCTCCTCAGTGTTCTTGACAAGCTCCAAAGGAGAGTCTGTAATGTGATAGGTACTGATCTGGCGACTCGTCTGCAGCCACTTTCCCATCGTCGAAATGTGGCCTCCCTCTGTCTCTTCTATAAATACTTTCATGGCTTCTGCTCGGATGAGCTTAAGTCACTGATGCCTCCTCAACAGGTGTTTACCCGTGCAACCAGACTGGCAACTGGGTCCCACCCATTCACAGTCAGGTTAGCCAAACGCAGACGACAATTCTACTCCTGCAGCTTCCTCTCTCGCACTTCCCGCCTGTGGAACTCACTCCCGTATTCTTGCTTTCCTGACGGCTACGACCTCCAGAAATTTAAAAGCAAAGTTAATACTCACCTACTAACCACTGGACTCTAGCTCTCTCCCCTCCCCTGTATAATCTTCACGTTCTCTCCGCCCATGTATCTGTCATTGCACCTGCTTTCTCAGCTTTCTATTGTTCCTTTCTAACTAGCTTGTACTCCTCACTCTTTTCTAATTAATCTTTCTACATTTATGTAACCCCCTGCACATCAGTGGCGTTTCTGCCTTGCTCGGGGTGAAATGATTAAAAAAAAAAAAAAAAAGTGAAAAACTAAGTGGGAGAGGGATACAGCGAATAAAATAGTTGGGAAGAAAATTTAAAAAAAATGTTCGTAAGGTTTTACATACAATAATTGGAACATATAATTGTTGCTATTCTCTTAAGCAGACTCACAAAGATATTATCAGGATGCGGTTCACTAAACATTGAGTGAGCTAATAACCAGCTAAAAAGCCATTTTGGTTTGTTCACGCTAGCCTAGATAACGGACTTGATTGCCCAGATAAACAAAAGAAAATTCCTTATTTCCTCTGCGTGTGTGTCTGTGTTTCCAAGATTCGGCTCAATTAAACAGATGTTTTGGTTAACCGGTTAATCAAAATAATTTGATACTTCTGTATTTCGACTCCTTAAAAGTTAAATTGGATATGCGTTGTGGTGCAATTGATATCGACTCGAAACGAGAAATCGGGGAGCCGAGTTCGAATTTCAGTTGAATTCCTTGCATTTACTTATGCACAAATACCCTTGAGTAAGGTATTAATCCGTCTCTTCCTTCCCGTTATAAGTTAAATAATAGGACAGATTTGGTTCTATAGCCTTGGCTGGCAACCAGTCTACCGCAGAAAGCAATGGCAACCTACTGCGGAATAATCTTCTACCCAGTCAGTCACATCTCTTTCGAGACGATTGCCCAAAGCGTGTATCATGTATGGCACTTAACTGAAAAGTTAAATTGATAAATACTTATAAAGAAATGATCGGAGAGTGTACTAATAGGTTAGTAAACTAACTCATAGTATTACCTGAATTTTACTATTAAAAAAATCACACAAACAAATATTAACAATTCATTGCTGAGAAGGGAACAAAATTATGTAAACTTTGAATAAAGTAAGCAAAAAGATAATGTTAGAATGTGAGCCACTCTTACCATTCACAGAGAAAAGACATGATCAGGTGTATCAAGAAGTAGTTATTACCGGAATTTTTATTGGAAATTATCACTGTGTACCATTCGACTTTTCAGATAATAACATTGACAGTTATAATGGAATAATCTTTTTCTATGTGCCGTGTCCCTTCTTGACGTAGGCGATCATGACCTTTCACATCTCCCTATCCCTTGTAGTTCTTAACATCTTTTCTCTTGTTACCCCTTCCAACCGCTGCTCTGCCATCCATTTGCTCAAGCCAATCAAGTATGTCATTTGTTGATTTCACCTGTCTCTCTTTCCCTCTATATTCAGCCAGTTAAGTGCCGTACGTGATACACGCTTGGGCGATCATGTCTCGAAAAAGACAAGACTGACTGGGCAGAAAATTTTCCCGCAGTAGCTTGCTATTACTTTCTGCGGTAGACCGTTTGCCAACCAAGGTTATAGAAGACAACCTATCTTATTTAACCAATAGCTGGAGGAAGAAGAGGTGGATTAATACTTTCCTCAAGGGTATTTGCGTGTAAGTGAATGCGACGAATTTAACTGGGATTCAAACTCGGCTCTCCGATTTTTCGTTCCCAGCCGATATCCACTGCACCATAACGCACATCCTTTATTACACGTCCCAGAAACTTCGGCTGTATTTTCCTGATGTCAAATATCAGTTTCCTTTTCGTGTTGTTGTCGCTGCTCACATGTTCGGTCCACGATATCCTCAGCATCCTTCTGTAGAACCACATTTCGATTACTTCAAGTCTTTCTTTTATCTTTGATGAGATTGTCCAGCATTTGAGCGCCATATTGAAGGACAGACATCACATAACAATCCAGTACTCTTTTCTTTATTTCCAAAATTTTCCTGTTTCTTAATACTCTGCTTAGATTTTGGAATGCAACATTGGCCACGATCTTCGGTTCTCAGTGTCGCACTTTCCGTTCTCTGTTAGAACACTTCCCAGATATTTAAATTTCTTTACTTGCTTGATTTTAGTATCCTGCACTTGTAATTGGCATTTTGGTCTATTCTTTTTAAGAAGACTGAACGCATAGTCATAAAAAATAGAATAATAATACCGATCAGAATAGAAATAAAACTACTTTCAAAGTTTGACTGGATCAATAAAATATAAATAATTAAAAAAATGACATTAACAATTTATTGTTGAGTAAGAGAATAAAATACTAAAAATTTTAATAAAATAAACAAAAGGTGGAAGTTAGGGTGTGATCTACCCCTAAACATACAGAAAGAAAAAAAAAGTTGTCACTTTTATTCTGGAGTGGGGAAATTTTCAACCTGAAAAAAGTTAAAAACTCTCTAAGCGGGAAAGGGAAAAAGAAAAAAAAAATAGTTGGGAAGTGGAAAAAAAAAAGAAAAAAAAAATGGATGTTAATCTCGGCAACATAAAATAAAGTAAAAAAATAAAATAAAATTCAGCAGAAGAATCTTACAAGGAGTCGAAAATAAAACTTGAGGCCGGGTGCTAGAATCAATGAACGAGCTAAGAGTAACAAGTTTTAAACTGGGGTGGGTGCCTAAGCAAATTTTGCCCCTTCACCGACACTTCAAAAGTCAGAAAAGCCACTTAATACTGTTTCCTTTCGCAGAAAACAAGTCCACACCATTTATTAACCTCGCACGAAACTCCGTTGCCGAGTTATTCCAATATTTTATTAACACGTATCATTCATACAGTTTTCTCTCCCCTTTTTAGTATTGACATATTCCACGGTTATGGCAAAAGGATCCATTACCATAATATTTAAATGCGTCATTAGCAAATAGGGGAGATCAGGATGCGGGCATATTGTTTATATTTTCTTTGTTTTGCGTCAGTTTTAATTTTAAACCTACAATTTTTAATTTTATACATTTAAAGGGCAAACTTTTTAAATTTATCACAAGTGATCGCAGAGTTATCCTTATGCATAAAAAACAAGTTCACTTGCAGAAAAAAAACAATTCATTTGTAAAATTAATTAAACGTAGCCGTGTAGGCAGTAGACCTTCATTAATACATGCTTGATTAAAGACTGCTAACAAGCATTTAATGAGTTAATGATTCTTGTTAAATAAAACGTGATTCAATCACGTTATGTGATTCAATCCATGGAAATATTATTTATTTTGTAAAAAATACAAAAAATGTGGCACAAGGTTGAGAATGAGGACTGGGGAAAGCTGGTCTTCAACTGTCTTAAGGTAACTTAGCTAGCCTCATTCACTGACCCAAGCAAATTATACAATGTTCCTTGCACCAAAACATCTCATTATTACCATTCTTACAACAAAACACCACAATATCTCAAAGACTCTGTGAAAATCTAACTAGTACCAAATGTACAATTTGGGAAGTGGAGAATGACAAGTTTAAAAATGAGTAAACCTAAGGAATATTGATGCAGTAGAAAAAAAAAAACTATTTACAAGAAACTAAACATAATGATGTTAGTACCCCCCCCCCACCCGACTCCCAGTTCTTAATTGTTACAGAAGCATCATTTAGCTGGACGAAAATTATACGGGTTTGTATAAAGTAAAATAGTCCAAACAGTTTAAATTTTGTTTAATGGCATATCAACCTCTGTGGGTTATTTAATGTCAAAAAAGTGGGGTTTTAAAGTATTTTTTCATGTTTCGTTATAGTGAGAAGGTTGATTTAGTCAGATTTCGATGAAAATGTTCTGTTTTTATTCCTTTTTTATTTTAGAAAACTGAAAATGTCTTCTAGTTTTGTATTCAAAAATGTTTTGCTGAGAATATTTTTTCCTTCAGAAATGTGTTGTGGTAATAATTTTTCTTCAAAAATGCATTATTGGTAATATTTTTCATTCAAAAATACATATTCTTCTATAAAAGTCTATTTTATGTATATATTTTTATAAAAGTGAATTTTTATACTTTCATAGTGTTTTGACCTAAGTTTGGGGGTTAACTATTTGCCCATAGCTGGGACCCTAACAGGTGCTACCACTCCGGGTCAGGGTGGACCTGGGAACAACAGCAATTATGGGATGGTCCCATGCTCATTACAACCTCCCAATCGGAGGCCTTGCTGCTGGATGCAGTTTACCGTCATGACCAGGACCTCGTTCAAACAATTACAATTACGCACTCATCCAAACGCAAAAACAAACACGAAAAAGGCACGTTCGAAAACGAAAATGCCCTGCATCCATTTCTGTTGACCTAACGAGGGAAGGAATGGGGAGTTAAACTAAAGAAAGCGGGATGAAAATATAAAATAGGGCCAATGATCATAATCCAGGGAAACATTATCCAAAAGTTTAGAACCTAGCCATTATTTAATCCAAATAATCAGGGACCCCCTCCCCTACACACACATACACACTACTAAACATAACATTCATAAAAATTAATATTTTTATATGAGACGACATCGCTGGACGGACGGCAAATGATCAAATCGAAGTTTCCACTGATTTGACTAACGGCTACGTATCCCTGACCAAGGTAAGCTTTCATATTGGAGGATCCATTCTCATGAATCCCATGCGCCTATATTACAATGAAATTCTAATGTAGGAGTTTTTTTAAGGCTTGTTAATTCACTGTGTTTTGTGGGATATGAAATTAAGAATTAAAATCAACTTTCTTCACTTTTACAAAAATTCACAATGACGTGTGAAATCCTGGTTTTTCCCAAATAGAAAAAGACTGATCATGTACTTAAAGAAAAAGTCGAAACCGGATTTCGCAAGTAGATGTTAAATTCATATTCTGACCAATGGAAGTGAGTTTAAAGACTAAAGAGACTACGCGATCCAGTGCGAAATTCTAAAAGATTAGATGAATGACCTCGATCAGAGTCAACCAGTGAGTGAGTCAGTGATGGAAACAGCAGAAACAACAAGCTAAAATGTAACAAGATAAGCTTCAAGTGACTCGGTCATTCATCGTCTTTCTCTTTCCTTCTTGTCCGCTGATTCCTTCCTCTCCATCCAATGACATTCCTACAAAACAAACGCTAGTACATACATACGTACGTACGCATAAACTCTCTCCAACAAATTACTACTACGAACATTTTTATACGCTTGATGCCCTCAACTTCTCATTGAACATTAATTTCTACGAATTCTTGTTATTAATTTCTTTTAATAAATTTCTGTTTTAACATAGCAAAATGTGTATTTTTATTTTCGACTATTCCACACTAAATTTACGCATTCCAATCTGCTACCTACCTTCTGATGGAAACTTGATAATTCTGATGATGATAATTCCGGATAAAACTTGTAAGCTGTATGGAGTTTGGTTATGTATGACACAAGGCCGAATTAATAAACATTAAACATCTTTCAACGGCTTCACTGTTGACCCCTGACGGTTAAAAAGAACACGCACCTTACGGCTGCAGTTTATTTAATGCGAAAATATATTTTGGATTGTAATAAAAATTCTTTGTTTTTGGGAGTGAATATTGCATTGATAGTCTTTTGAAAATAATGTTAATTTGTTCCAGATAGAAGCCCTGCTATTTAATGCATAGCAGGATAGAGCAGATGAGTTCAATCCATTTCCAAATGTATTTGGGCGTAAGTGAATGTAAGGAACCCGACTAGTATTCGAACTCGGCTCTTCATTTTCTCATTCCTATCCACTATCCATTACATCTACCGCTTTTATGCAAGCCTAATTTCATCGTTTAAAAAATATTAATATCCTATGTCTCATGTGGGAATGTGGTGGAAATCATAATTCTGTTTTAGATATCTGTTCAGGACCCTAATCCACACAATGAATTTAATACTGTTTATAATTTTGACTTTGAAACCAATTTTATACAAAGAAAAGAATAACCGGCATCAAGGTCGCACCCCTTTACAGTTAGATCAACCAAATGCAGGCGACAATTCTACTTCATCAGCTTATTTTCTCGCACTTCCCGCCTGTGGAACTCCCTTCCGTATACTTGCTTTCCTGACGGCTACAACCTCCAAGAATTTAAATGCAAAGTCAATTCCCATCTCTTATCCCTCTAGCCCTTTCCACATCACCCCGTCTATCTTGGTTGTTTTCCTTTCCCTCTACCTTCGTAACTGTGTTCACGCCTGTGTTCACATCCTTCTGTTGCCCGTTCTCTTTCACCCCCTGTAGCTGTTCCCTTTCACCCCCTGTAGCTGTTCGTCTTTGTCTTAACTCTTTTCCTGTCTTTACCTCTCTTATATAGTCCCCTGCACATCAGTGGCGGTACCACCTTGCTTGGGGTGAAACGATTAAAAAAAAAAAAACAGAAAAAAAAAACAAAACTGAATTTGCAAAATATAGAAAAATTGTGTTTCAATATTTTACCGAATATTTTACAAGAATACAAATTTAGTTTGCAGTGTAGCAAATGTTAGCAACTTAGTTTTGTAGACCGTTGTCATACTTCAATGGTTCTGACCCATACTAAATATCGCTCACTTAATAAAGACTTATAGTTGTAGAGGTTTTGTATTACCTACTGTGTTTGAACGCAGTTAGAAGCGAGGGTTTCGTAAACCTTTTTTTGTGCATTGGATATCGGCTCGGAACGAGAAATCGGGGAACCGAGTTCGAATTCCAGCTGAATTCATTGCATTCACTTAGTCCGAATAATGGAAATACTGTAAATAATGGCAATAAGATTGTTGATATTTATTATATATTAAACTTTTGACTAAATTGAAACACGAACAGAAAGATTTTATGTGCGTTGTGGTACAGTGGATATCGGCTCGGAAAGAGAAATCGGGGAGCTGAGTTCGAATTCCAGTTGAATCCATTGTATTCACTTACGCGCAAATACCCTTGGGAAAGGTATTAACCGCCTATTCCTTCCAGTTATGGGTTAAATAACAGGACAGATTGGGTTCTATAGCCTTGGTCGGCAACCAGTCTACCGCAGAAAGCAATGGCAACCTACTGCGGGATAATCTTCTGCCCAGTCAGACATGTCTCTTTCGAGACATGATCGCCCAAGCGTGTATCACGTATGGCACTCAACTGACTGAATCGCTACTTGAAGGAATTGTGCAACACAATCTTTACATTCTGTTCCCTATCTTTTGCTTTGTATCGTATTAACATTCTTCTGTATCCCCTGTCTCTTCATAGCATGAGCTATCATGGCTCTCCACAACTTCCCATCTCCTGTGGCTCTTAGTAGTTTTTCCTCTCTTTGATAAGTCTCTTGTCTCCGGTCCGGTCATCCATTTACACGACGTATTCAAGTAAGTAGCTTACTGTCTTTTCTGTCTCTTTTGTTTTCAATATGTCCCGTGAGTGTTAATGTTTCCAAGCCCTCCCATTTCATTATTTCTCCAAAGTATTTCAGCTATTTCTTCCTGATTCTGAATATGTTCTTTCTGTTGCGTTTCCTCTAGGACTTCCTTGTTGCTTACTCATCTTGTATATAGAATTTTCAGTGTTCTTCTATGAAACCACCATTTCTGCTGTTTCTGTTTATGGATCTCCACACCTTCCTATCTAGTTTAGCTCTTAGCTGTTTTCTCTCTTTGCTAAGGCTTTAGCCACCCGTTCCACCATCCATTCACACAAGCTAATCAGGTAAGTAACCCACTGCCTCCCTACAATATGCCCTGTGTGGGTTAATATTTCCAATCCGTCCTTCCTCATTATGTAACCAAAGAATTTCTGCTATCATTTCCTGATTTTGAGTATAAATGTTCTTTATGTTGCCATATTCTTTAAGTCGTTCCTGTCGTTTATATATTCCGTTAATGGAATTTTTATTATCTTTCTGTAGAACCACCATTTCTGCTGTCCCTATTTTTTTCATTTTCTTCTCTGCGTCATGTCTCTTCAGGACGTAGGCGATCATGGTCTTTCACATCTCCCTATCCATTTTAGCTCTTAACACTCCTCCTTCTCTTATCCTTCTCAAACCCTGCTCCATTATCCATCTGATCAAGTTCATCAGTATGTCCGCGTTGCTTTACCCTGTCTTTCCTTCCTTCTGTTCACTCCGTGAGTATCAGATTCTCAAAGCCTTTCTTCCTATTTACATGTCATAGAAACTTCAGCTGTGTTTTCGTAATGTTAAGTATCAGTTTCCTTTTTGTTGCCATCCTTTCCAAAATCTCATCGTTGCTCACAAGTTCGCTTCATGGTTTTCTCAGCATCCTTCTGTAGAACCACATTTCGATTACTTCAAGTCTTTCTTTCATCTTTGATGAGATTGTCCAGCATTCGCTGCCATATTGAAGGAGAGATATCACATAGCAGTCCAGTACTGTCCAGCAAAATTTTCCTGTCTCTTAATACTCTACTCAGCTTTTGGAAAGTCACCTTGGCTATTTGTAGTTACGTATTTTCTTCTGAAACCGGTTACTCAAGCTCGTGTAAAACCACAACTTTGAATGCTGATTTTTAAAGCAGGTAAACAGGCACTCCCAGCTTGGAGCATATTGACCTCATCTATTTTCTAAATTTACCAGTTATTCTTCGTCGGTTCGAACAATTATCTCAGAAAGACAGTATTTTAGATTCAAACTGCCTGCTACTCAAAGAACCAGCTCTTTAACCAAATTGTGAAACCCGTCGCTTGTTATTAACGAAAAGAGTCTTCAAGAGAAATGATATTGTCCTCAGACGTCATTCACTTCGAATCGTCAGCGCGACCAGTTTTACAACATAGAGCCGTCCATTAGTATCTGCTGGTTGCTTTCATACGGCCACTTGAATGTTTCGCTTGAAAACAGCACCACGACAGTAGGAAAATAAAAGATTTTCTTTTAGCTCTGCGGCTTATCTCAGAAATTATCAAATACACACCCAAGTTTATGGACGTGCGAAAATAGGTGAGTATGTGTGAACTGACGTAGCAAACGGGAGGGCATTTCGGGGGTGAGATAAGCGACCTTGAGCCAACTACTGTTGCTGACGATAAACATAAATAAAGTATGGTTCTCATTTAAATTATAAAACAGTTTATTCATAATTTTTTTTCATAAAAATGTGCGAAGCTTGAGGGTCTAAGGTTTTCTCCTTTTATTAAAAATATGTGCGTTGTGGTGTAATTGATATCAGCTTGGAATAAGAAATCGGAGAGATGAGTTCGAATTTATCTTAAGCGCAAATACTCTTGGGATAGGTATTAATCCATCTTTTCTCCCTCCAGCTATGGGTTGAATAGAAGAACAGATTTGGTTTTATATTCTTGGTTGGCAACCAGTCTATCGCAGAAGCAAACATTAATTTACTGCGTGAAAATCATCTGCCTAGTCAGATATGGATCGAAAGTGTTATGATTACCAAAGCGTTAATCACGTATGGCATTTGACTGATATTTACTAAACATAGTTTAATCTGATACAAGGCTAAATGTCCTGGGGACTAAAAGAGTTTAAAGCTTTTTATAATGGACAAACATGTTTAGCTTTTAAATCAGTAATTATTTGTCAGTTTTTTCTTTTTTTTTCACCTAGACTTAAAAATGAACAACTGGCGCTCATCAACAATGGGCAACCTTCTTCTTTTATATTCTGTATCCTTTTTCTATACCTTGAAGCTCTTAATGAGTTCTGTATTTTTGTTATTTCTTCCAAACTCTGTTCTACCATCTATTTACTCAAGCTTATCAAGTATGCTTCACGCTTCACGCTGCTTTCATCGCACTCTTTTTCCCTAAATCTATCCTGTGAGTATCAGATTTTCCAAGCAATCCTTCCTCATTATATGTTCCAGAAATTTCAGCTATCTCTTCCTTATATTTTCTTTTTGTTTGCATTTTTTTTTTCTAAAACTTTGTCACATGTTCTGCCTATGGTATGCTCATCATCTTTCTGTAGTACCACATTTCTCTTGCTACAAAATTTCTTCTTCATTTTTAAGAAGATTTCCAGTATTCGCTGCTATAGAGGAGAATATATTTCAGAAGGCAAATCTTCCGGTAACTGCAGTTTTTCTTTTTTTGTAGCAAAAAGACAGAACGAAAAAATTTTTTCTCACAGAAAAACAAAAGAGGTTTATTTAGAGAGTCCTTCCAAAAATTATGTAATTTTAGATGCTTTTAAATTTTTTCTTTTCTTTTTATTTACACATACACGCACACGCATATGTATATTTATTGCTATTCATATCTATCTATCTATCTATCTATCTATCTATCTATCTATCTATAGAGATGTGAATTCATAAATATATATATGGGAATACACACATGTATAAAATTATTCAGGTGTTAATAAAACACTGCTCGATGGAGTATAAACAGAGCTATTACATATATAATTAAAGATATATATATATATATATATATATATACACACACATATATATGTGTGTGTGTGTGTGTGCCACCGATATAAGATAATATGTACATTTATTAAAATATATGGATGATAATAAATATACATGTGGATATATACGTAAGCATGTGCACATATAAACATTTTCTGTAATAAAACTGTGCTCGATGTAATATAACAAATTTTTAAAGTATGTATTAAGAGATATACATCTTATCCTACGTCTATAGCACGACCTGGTGTTTCAAGAACTAGGTGCTTATTATATATATATATATATATATATATAGTCATCTGCAGATAGATCTGCTTCGCTGTATGACAGCTCATCAGTACGGTTACCCATCTGATTGCTTCTAGCCAGGATTGAAACTCGATCGAATTGACATCAGTCGGCGATTCTACCTCTGAGCTGCGGGCGGACTTTAGCCTGTTATATAAAATGTAAACACACGCCAGTAGCCGAGATTGTTCAACTTCATTACAGAATGAACGATGCGTAAATGCGTGGGTAGATAAAGTTTTTTTTATAAGTCTACCATTCCTCCATAGTGCTCAATCGGGTTGTGAGAGCGTAGAGATGTAGCCTGATGATTGCACCTAGCATGAAACAGACTGTCTCTTCTGAGTGTTGACTTCAGTGTTCATTATATAATGGATTCTCCCGTCGCGTTCAACGTATGAGGGTCCAACCTTTTTCCAGCAAGACAACCACACAGAGATTTGTTTATAGTGGTGAAGGCATTGTGTAGTACCATCCACACTTTTTGGAACTGCTGATAACAAACAATTGGTGCAGATGACTGCCACAAATCGCACGAACAGCAGACCTCAATTATTTAAGCCATAATTGGAGGGAACGAACGGATTAATACCTTTCTCAAGGGTACCAGTGCGCAAGTGAATGCAGCGTGCTCGACTGAAATTGGAACTCGGCTCACCGATTTCCCCCTCCAAGCCGACATCCACCGCACACCCGTGAATGCTAACAGCACCTGGTATTCCCAAGTGGTCACCCACCTAAGTACTGACCAGGCTCAACTTCGGTGATCGAGCGGGAACCGGTGTATCCAACGTGACATGACCGTTATATATATATATATATAACGTAGCTTTGCTGAAAGGTTATCCGTTCGATCAAGAAGGTTAAAAAAACAAATTTTGTCGGATTTTGGAAAAATTTTTGCATGTATTTATATCTGTAATCGAGTGTATGTTCGTGTATAACAGATAATTTTCATGTATATGGGTGTATATTTGTATGACTTAGAGTGCTTGAGTGCGTGTGACTAAGTGTGTAAGTGGGCATGTGTGTGACTTCATGGATGTGAGAACATTTTACAAAAGTGTTTGAGCAGTGAAATGGTTGTCGGTGCAGAAAGGAAAATCGAAGAGCCGAGTTCAAATTTCGGTTTAACCTGCTGTGTTCACTTTTGTATTAATGCTCTTGGGAAAAGCATTAGTTCGTCTCTTCTCACGACAACTGCAGCAATGGGTAAAATTGCTGGGGAGACTGAACTCTCTAGTCTTGAGCGGTAAACAGTCGAAGAGAGGGACTATTTGGAATTCAAAACTGCAGAAGGTAACTGAAAATCTCTCCGGTATATTTCCCAGAAGTCATGACAATTCCCAGATATAACAGAAAAGGAATCTGTGAAGAGCTATGATCGCCTACATTCTGAAGAGATACAGCATTTTTTGTTAAAATTATTTACATTTTGCAAGAATCACTAGATTTTATGCTAATCGAATTCACTATAAGAACATTTTATGACCCAAGTTAAACTATTACTTGCTTCTTTTATAGAAATTTTGGCTGACGTGCATATCGCGTTAAAACATTGGTTTCTGTAGAACCAACGTAGTTAAGCAACGTTGAGCCTTATCAGTACCTAGATAGGTGAACAGTTTGGAATACCAGGTGCTGTATGCTTGGATAGGCGGCTGGTATAACGAATAATGGCTCGGAACTTTTAATCGGAGAGCCGAGTTCAATTCGTGTTGGGTTCGTTATATTCATTTATACGTATATAAACTTGGGAAAAGTATGAATCCACCTCTTTTTCTCCCCAGTCTATGGATTAATTAGTCATATCTGTAGCACTAAAAAATAAGAAGAAAAATGTTAACATCTAAAATTATCTTCTGGTATGGTCTAAAATAACTCGTATAGTGTGGATAATCCGTAGAAACACTAAACAATCTATTGATTATATTTTTGTTTTTCATCATGAAGGATTTTACAAGTATGCAAAATCATGCTGAAATCTCAGATAAACAAATCCTGGAGGTTTACTGGATTCTATGAATTCAGTAACACTTGATGAACAACTATAAAGACTCAAAGCAAAACTGCTACAATAAGACCATGTAATTAAAAACGGATGTGCGTTGTGGTGCAGTGGATATCGGCTCGGAACGAGAAATCGGGGAGCCGAGTTCGAATTCCAGTTGAATTCATTGCATTCACTTACGCACAAATAAACTTGGGAAAGGTATTAATCCGGCTCTTCCTTCCAGTTATGGGTTAAATAACAGGACAGATTGGGTTCTATAGCCTCAGTCGGTAACCAGTCTACCGCAGAAAGCAATGGCAACCTACTGCGGGATAACCTTCTGCCCAGTCAATCATGTCTCTTTCGAGACATGATCGCCCAAGCGTGTTTCGCGTATGGCACTTAACTGACTGAATTAAAAACGGATAGATATAAAAATATACTGACAGAGATATATTGATTGGGTGGAAAACTAGAGCGAAAGAGAAAAAAGGAGAAAGAGAGAGAGAAAGAGAGGGGGAGAGGGGAGAGATGAAATAGAGAAAAGAGAGAGAAAAAGGAAAGAAGCACTAAAAGAGATTGTCTTGACAATGGCTCCTTATTGTCCCATAGGGGTTTGCAAATGTCACATAGGTTTTATTTTCAATCGCTACCAAACATCGTAAAACGGGATTAAATAATTCACTGACACGTGACAAGCACACATACGCACCGACATACATTTACTGATTCAGAATACATAATGCACATAAAAGAACACTTGTAACGGTATATATATATATATATATATATAAGGATATGTAGATAAATTATATATATATATATATATATTACTTAAAACATTATTTTTAGTCGATGCCTGTATTTAAGTAGAACGCCCACAATATTTTATAAACAATGTTTATTTTGTCTACCGTCTTTGCGCATTTGAGAAATTAGTAACTCCGTCAGGATTAAAAATTGCACCCCCGCCATCTTCGTAGGAGGAACTTCTGTCTCACCCGTCGAGCTTTAGACGGGTGAACCTTATCATCAAGCAAAGTTCTATTCACCTTAACGAGGTAAATGTTCCTTTAAGGCTTTAAATCATTATACGGGTTACACGACTATTTCAATCAGTCAGTTAAGTGCCATACGTGATACACGCTTTAGGCGATCATGTCTCGAATGTAGGTTGACATTGCTTTCTTCGGTATACTGGTTGCCAGCCAAGGCTGTAGAACCCTATCTGTCTTATTATTTAATCCATAACTGGAGGGAAGAGACTGATTAATAACTTTCCCAAGAGTATTTGCTCGGAAGGGAATGTAATGAATTCAACTGGAATTCGAACTCGGTTCCCTGATTTGTCGTTACTCCTGTCTTAATAATAGTAAAAACGATCGGTTCGATAAGTTCGAATTGGCAACTGATCTGATGAGCTTTTTCCTGGTGCGAATGAATGTAAACGTGCTACTAGATTGGCAATTAGGTCTCGTCATTTTACTGTTCAACTAGCTAGATGCAACCACGACTTCTACTCAAACAATTTTTTTTCACGGACGTAGATTCATTAAGAACTACTGACAACAACTGTGATTAAGCCTTTTATTTATTTTTCTTGTGTTCGTATAAGAACGGATACTTACCAAATTCCGTCCGCAATCTACTCCTAAAAAGCATAAACAAAATAGCCTAATTCACATATCAAAATAAGTTTTAAAATTTTGGAAGCATTAATAATAATAATAATAATAAGAAGAAGAAGAAGAAGAAGTAGAAGAAGAAGCCAACACTCAATATCAACTATAGAAAACGCTTATAGTGTGCTGATGATGATTATAAAATATTTTTTAAAAATTCCCTTCAATATAGATACAAATATATTATAAATCTACATATATAGCTAAAAATAAATATTTGGTAATGGCAAATCGATTAGCCGAAACCCTCGTATATATGAAATATTTGGACTGTTTTAGCACACTTTTGTCTCCAGAAAAGAAAACACTTATGTGAACACAAGAAGTTTTTAAAAAGATAAATCGCAGTACCTTTTCATTTGTCTTTATCCAAGCTTGTATAAAAGAGTTATTTTTGTCTAAATGCATTATATATATATATATATATATATATATATATGTATATCGTAAAAGTGATATCAAGATTTGCATGGAGGAGGCTTCTTTCTTTCCATTGTGTTTAATAGTCATTTCTTGCGTATATGGTTAAATGATATTTGCGAAAATGTTGTCATTAAATTAAAACAGTTCAAACGGTTGTATCATTTTTCAGTGTTTGATTAGATATAGTGAAGATGAGTTTCATATTGATAAGGGAAAATAAAATGGCATAATTATGTAACAGTCGTAGATTCTTTTATTAAAATGAAATTCTTGCTTTTTTAGATAAAGACAAAACCCTAAATTGTTACAGTTTTGTAAGGAGGTTGTAATAATAACGAAAACATACTCCAGTCTGGTTACTTCTATCTGTAGGCAGATGTGTTACTCCTGATTTTTAGTCACACATAGCAATATGGCCACCAAGGTACATCCGTGTCTGAACAATGGCTAAAATGGTGCTTCCATTTTCTAAGTTCCCGCTTACAACAGATCTACTTAAAAAAAAAAATCAAATCGTGTAACTTTGGCAAAAAGTATAAAAATTAAGCATTTTTTTAATGAATGTCTACATTTGCTAGATTTTAAAAATTTTCTGTTAAAAATCTTCTTTTGGGCATGGGTGATCATAGCTAACCGGTAATTCCTATCCTTTGTAGCTGTAAGCAATGTTTGTTACTTAATTATTCACGGAATCCTTTTTCTGTCGTTCATTTATACAATATTGTTAGATCGATTACTCCGTGTTTTTCTTTACCCGTCTTACTTTCAGCATGTCCTATGAGTGTCAAAGTCTCCAAACACCCTTTCTCTGTTATGCGTACCTGAAATTTCAATTGTCTTTTTTTGATCCTAAGCCAAATTTTCTTTGTGTCACAAGTTTAAAAAAATTCGTCATTGTTCATATGTACCCTTAACATCCTTTTGTAGAATCAAATCTCGGTTGCTTCAAGTCTCCTCTCCACCCGTGAGAATTTTTCTGGTATTCACTGCCATCTAAGAGGATTGATATCACGCTTATATATATATATATATATATATATATATATATACAAATGAATAAGAATGAAGAAAATATTTGCAACGTTCAAAACATTAATATAACTCTTTTTTGCATATTGGTTACAATTGTAACCAATATGCAACAAAGGGTTAAAACACGAGATATATTTGATGGGCTTTAGCAAGTGGATGGTGGTGCAGGGTTTGGGGGAGATGCTAAGAGAAAAAGTGTTAAAAGCAGTAAGGGATATGGGTAAGTGGAGGTCCACGATCGACTACCTCATGGAGGGAAACTGCATATAAAAAAATTAGTCGCTATCTATACTTTTTCAACTTCAAAATGATAATAACAAACTTCAAAATGGACTTATTTTCAGGTAGAAAAATTAAACAACTTCAAAATGGACGAATCAACTTCAAAATGGAAAACAACCGACGTGTTTTGGTCATTTGCTTTCTGGTCTTGAGAGTGCAAACATCCGGTCCCTCGTTTTGCTCGGTATGTATTACCACAAGTTTACCTCTGTTAATGCCACTCGTAGAGTCAACGTATCATGTGAATAAACGGGTGTAAAACATTCATCTACAAGTAGATTATTTATTAAAAATATCTTCTAAATATCTTCATGACACTTGTTCCGAAGAGCTTTTTTCCCTGGTGCCCCGACTACATGAATTTAAGCGAGCTACTAGATTGGTATCCAGGTCCTACCCTTTATTATTGCAAAAAGTGAAATGCAACTGCCACTTCTACTACAATAGTTTCTTTTTCTTGAATTTTCCACCTGTGGAACTCCCTTCCGTTTATTTACTTCCCTGCTAACTACAATAATGTAACTGCAATCACCATCTTCTGTCTTTTTGAATATCGCTTGTCTTTAGTTCTTTCGTCAATCCTTCCTATTCTCCGTCTTCTCTTTCACTCTTGGTAAATCCTTGTGTATTGGTGTCATTTCCGCCTTGCTTGGAGAGAAATTATTAAAAACAATATCTATTATAGTTTAAGGTGGCTTTTGACTTTTTGCCTCGGTATATATATATATATATATATATTGTGTATTTAGGCAGTATTTCTTCATTGATGCATGTATCATTAAATAATATAAACAAGTTTTGTCTTCTTTATTTTATGTAAATTCTTTTCATATCGTCTGATAAGCTTAATGACGTTATCCTTGAAAGAAGAAAGAAAATCACAATATTGATTCATGTTTTTCAATTAATCCTTTATGAGATTTCGGCTTACATCAGCCATTATCGAAGATGACAATTGTATTGAGTCTATTAAACAGTTCGAGGACTAACGACGGTAGTAGTCGTCTATTTTGTTTGCATTTTCAAAGCAACGGCGAACACGTGCGTGCGTGCGTGCTGGAAGCGAAACTCGCACTACAGCTTGTGACGTCACACATGACCACGCGAGAATGGAGGCGAGAAGTATTAAGTATGGAAAGGCATTAGGATAACCAGTCGCTTCTGTTATCTATTATATGCATTTTAGAATGTTTGTGGAGATTTCGTAGTTCATTTTGTCCAGGTTAGATTTCAACTGTTATATATATATATATATATATATATATATATGGTTAGGTTTTGAAAGCTGTCACAAATACAAGGAAGGTAAATAAGTTTTTGGGTATTACCTATTTATTATACATTTTTAGACATCTTCCAAAGATACGGGGCTCTTTTATCGCCTTCTCAAGCCAATCTTATCAACTAGTCAGTTGCCTGACAAATGGAGTACGGTGAAATTTTAAGCCGCATCACTTGGTCGGAAAGCGAACAACTCTGCCATGAACGCGAGCACGCAAGAGAAAGAGACGGGAGAGCGGAAAGAAGGGGGAAAGAGATGCACTGAAGATTCGGTCGTACGAATTATAGAGGCTGACATACATGTCTCTAAACATGGCTTCCCCACTAGAAGCATTTTTCTCTTCCTTTCATCTCTCCCTTGTGAGAGAAAACGTTCCTCGTGGATTATTCAGTTTAATCCCATAACACCATCTTGTTCATTATTTTCGTTTCTGTTCCTAACGCAGCAATCTGCATTCTTTTACAAGAATACTTTTCTTCGCTTTTCAGCGACCGTGAGATTTTGTTTATATCCTAATGTGAACAGCAAAAGAGAAACATGTCGTCTTCTATTTTAACTTACTTCACCTCGTCCTTGCAGTAAAATCTGGGAACGGCCCTTCTTAAATTCAGCTCACCCAATTAAGAATTTGAAAAAACAAACTACAAAAGTTAAAGAAAAGTAATATGTGCTAAATACCACTGGCTAAATCCATGGAAATTCTACGAGTGTTAACAACTACAGTCAGTCAGTTGAGTGCCATACGTGATACACGCTTTGGGCGATCATGTCTCGAAAGAGACATGACTGACTGATTGGGCAGAAGATTATACCGCAGTAAGTTGCTATTGCTTTCTGCGGTAGACTGGTTGCCGACAAAGGCTATAGAACTATTATTAAGGCTATTATTTAACCCATAACTAGAGGAAAGAGACGGATTAATACCTTTCCCAAGGGTATTTGTGTTCAAGTGAATGCAAGGTTCAACTGGAATTTGTCGTTCCGAGTCGATATCCACTGGACCACAACGCACATCCAACTACAGTATCATCACTAAACTCGCAAATATATTTCTACAGTTACTGGAAGATAATATATATATATATATATATATATATATATATATATATATATAAATAAAATAATTTCCCTCCCAGGCAAGGCAGTCCACTGCCACTATGGCGCAGGGGGTTACATAGGGGAAGGTGATGAGAGAGTGATTAGATATAGGAAATGTCAGAAGGAGGGTGATAGACGGGCAAGGATGTACATAGGAAGAGTGTTTGAGAGAATGGGTGCGAGTTAGTATGTTAGGAGGTGTCTATTGACCTTACATTTACTCCTGGAGATTGTTGCTGTCGGGGAAGCAAGTATGTGGAAGGGAATTCCACAGGCGGAAAGTGCGAGAAAAGAAGCTGTTGGAGTAGAAATTGAGGTTACATTTTATCGGTTTCACTGTAAAAGGATGGGACCTAATTGCTAATCTAATATCTCGTGCAAATTCGTACATAGGGGGCACCAGTGATCTATGTTTATCGGAACAGAAGCCGTGAAAGTATTTATAGAAGAAGCACAGGGAAGCCACGTCACGCTGGTGAGAGAGTGACTGCAACCGGTCTGCTAAGTCGGTATCGATCACATTAAGATTCTACGTTGTATTTTGCCAAGATCCCCGAGGAGAATAGCAGGGGCACCCGACCAGATGTGGCAGCAGTATTCAATACACGGTATATGCAATTAATCATATAAAATTAGTAAACTATATCGCTAAAATAAATGAGACGAAAAGAATGAGAAAGGATTTTATTTAGACATACGATCGCTGATACACTCATCCGACAAACACTACAATGTCAGCTGAGCAGCGTATATCGACTCCTGTCATGTGCACAAAGTGTATTGGTAACCTAGTGGAATTAGATAGATAGCTACCTAGATTGATAGTTTAAAGCCATATGTGGTAAATACCACATATGGTTTCACACTGAAACATGGGTTTTCGTTAAATCACCGAAGTTAGAACCGTGATGAGGGACCGCTTGGTAATAACAGATGCTATAAGCTTCTATGTGTGGGTGGTGTAGTGGATGACGGCTCATAATTAAAAATCGAAGAGGGGAGTTTCAATTCCAGTCGAGTCCACAAATAAATGTATGAATCCCACTTCTCCTTCTAGTTAAGGATTAATTAGTAGAACAGGTATAATTAAATCATTATTACCCGCACCAATTTTTCAAATCTAAAAATATTGTCTGGCTTTGAATCACATACAAAGTGTTGATAAACCGTAAAAAAACTAACCGATCAATGAAATCTATCGATCGAAATTAAATTGATTTAAACATCTTTTCCGATTTTGTTTATAAAATATATTCTATTATATATTTATTTCTTCCCGCCTGATTATTTACGATAAATTTTTGTTACGAAAATGTGTGTCCTTCGGCAGGATTCGAACCTGCGATCACTATTCACACAGAGGAAGCCACCAACTGATTGTGGTCGAGAGATCTAAGACGCGCCAGATAGAAATAAATCTATAATACTGTTTGATTATAAACAGAATATCTACTTAAGTACGATTATCGATCAAAAATAATATTCAAACAAATCATTTCAAATTGATGGTTGTTTATAACCAGTTTCGTTAATTTTCGTTAATTTCCGTAACATGTTTATATCGAATATATATATATATATATATATATATATATATATATATATATATATATACAGGCAAGATAGATAAGAAAAGTCTAGATAGTTTAGTAAAGAACAGGATAGATAGATAGATAGATAGATAGATAGATAGATAGATAGATATGAACTGAGACAAGTGAGTAGGTACGAAGATAGATAGATAGATAGATAGATAGATAGATAGATAATTTTTATGACAGATTTATAAAAATGAAGATAGATAAAGAACCTTCTTGACACGTAGATATATAATTAACTGTTTAGATACATATTCAGACAGATTGATATTCAGACATATAGATATAAATGGAATTTGTCTCTCTCTGTGTGTGTCCGTTACCTATAGACTCCGAAACGGCTGAACCGATTTTCTTGAAAATTTACACAGTTGTACTATAAGCGTCTGCAAGTGTTCTTAGCTAGGTTTTGTGCCGAGGTACCCACGATAAATATCGAAAATCGATAATCGAAAAAATCGGGTTATAGAATGAGTGGTCCGATTTTAATCAAATTTGATGCACTCATAGACAAAGGCATAAGAAACGATATTTAGAAGTTTTAAGGTTGCAGTTCTTACAATAGTGCAGAAAATCGATAATATATATATATATATATATATATATATATATATATATATATATATAAAAGGCAAGATGTTTGTGTGTGTGTGTCTGTTTATCTGTACGTGCTTTATACAAATCCACAATTTTTATCCAGTTCTCACCAAACTTTACACAAATATTCTTTAGGCTAAGTCTGAGCTCCAGGACCATGGATTAGTTTTAAAGCTTTCATTACACCCGACCAACGCCGGGCTATACTGCTAGTGTATGTATAAAACGGTCTACGTGTTCGTTGTCTTTGGACACTTCAGTGGTCTACATCATAGAATGTGGTATAATAAAAAAGATGTCGAACATCTGAGGAAGAAATTGCCATCTATGTCTGAAGGAGAAACTGAAAACCAAAAATTCAAAAACGAGAATGGATTAATAAACAAAAGCAATTAATTTTTTTTAACTGTCGGACGCTGCCCTTTTCGTTTCAAAAAACGTGAAAATGAAGTGTACGTCTCGGAGGTATTCTAACTTATCAAACATCCATTTTGAAAACTGCACCGAAATCCATCAATGGGTAAATCATCAAAAGATCTTATATATATGCGTGTATGTTTTTTTTATTATTCACCTCAGACAAGGCGGTCCTGCCACTGATATGCAAAGAAAAGCGAAAAGAAAGAAGAACAGGACACAAGGGGTGGGGAGAGCGAAAAGTATAACAGAAAGATGGGAATCAAAGGGATAAAAGATGGCAACTGACGTTGTCTTGGAGATTGTAACTATCAGCAAAGTAAGTGTACGGAAGAGAGTTCCAAAGGCTGGAAGTGCAAGAAAAGAAACTGTTAGAGTAGAAGAGACAGTTACATTTGACTGTTTTCACTGTAAAAGTGTGAGACATAGTTGCCAATCTAGCAACACGTGTAAATTCGTGTAGAGAGAGCACCAGAGAGATAAGCTCGTCAGAACAAAAGCGGTGAAAAGACACAGGGAAGCCACATCAGGATCGATTACATTGCAGATCCTCTTTTGAATTTTATTGAGCATGTATATATAGTCATCCGCAGACAGATCTGTTTCGCTGTATCACAGCTCATCAGTACGGTTAGACATCCGATTGCTTTTTACCCAGGATTGAAACCCGACCGAACTGATGTCAGTCGGCGATTCTCGGTAGAAGGAGGTAGACTTTTTAGCGTGTACAGTATCATTATACACACACCCAATAGCCGAGAGTGTTCTAATTCATTGCTGAATGAACGATGCGTAGATGTGAGATCAGGGTGTGAGAGCGTAAATAGTCATCTGCGGACAGATCTGTTTCTCTGTATCACAGCTCATAAGTACGCTTAGACATCTGAATTGGCGTCAGTGGGGCGATTCTACCTCTGAGCTATTGGCGCTTGGTAGAAGGAGGCAGAATTTTAGTGTGTACATTATCCTTATACACACGTCCAATAGCTGAGAGTGTTCTAATTTATTGCTGAATGAACGATATGTGTGTGTGTGTGTGTGTGTGTGTGTGTGTGTGTGTGTAAAATCCAGATATAAGTAAAATATATTTATGTTGTCTCCATCTGTATTGCCGTATTCACGAGGTTTCTCTTAATCGTTTCACGATGTTGCTCAAAGACACATGGCCCAGTGGATAAAATCGATGATTATACCCAGTGACTTAGTTCAAAGTGTTGTGACTGGATAGAAAAGAAATGAACAAAAACTTAGCGAGTTGAGTTAAAGGGAGATAACTATGACATCCGGAAGCGGCATCACTCATGTAACTAAAACAATATACCCCAGTGATCGAAATAAAGGGTGGCGTACGACATTCTAAACACCTGAAGAATATCGGAACATGCAACGGCCGAAACGTCGGGGATATTGTAATACACTCTGAATAATGTGTATAAGCAAAATATATTTTGTAAAAAGACAGTTTGAATAAAAAGGAAAACTTTTTTTGTCGATGATTTTCTTAAGTTAAATTCATTTGATGGCAAATGGCGGCCTCTGAAATTTTCAACCTATAGCAGTATCGATTTTCTATCCGAAACAGACTTATTCCGACGTAACTTTAAACGAGCACGAAAAGCTTTATGTATTGTAACTACAGATTCAACGGTATTTAAAAATATTTCAACAGCAAGCACACAGTATGCCCGGTCCAAGCCATGATGATAACGGACAACATTTAAAAAGAAATGGTAAGACAGTAGCTAGATCAAGGTACTATTGACACTTGCCTACGGTTAAAGTACAACATAGGTGAGAGTTTTAAATATGGGAGGTATTTCTGCCGCACTCTGTAAATTGTGTTTATGATTTGAAAACAGCTTTTTGGTGGTAACATTTTTTTAAAAATCAAGTTCGTCCGATGCAAGGAAGTAAAGCAACTAAGACACAAGGGGTTACTGGGTGTGGAAGAATTAGAAACAGAAAATTACTAAGGAGCGGGGACAAAGAAACGGTATAAAAAAGACAGTAGACAACAATTGACATTGCATTTAAATTTTTGAAGATTAAAGTTAACTGAAAAGCAAGAAGCCGAAAGAGTGATCCACAAGCGAGAAGTGAGATAGAAGAAACTGTTAGCATAGAACTTACGACTCGACTTTAAGTTGATGAGATTTTCTGCATAGATTCAATATTTCTAATGCTTTTTAACAATTCCATGTTAGTACTATACTTCTGAGATGAGGTAGTACTTACAACATTTCCGCCGTTGTAAGCTGTGGCCTTTTGCAGGTGCTAGGAATTTCAAACCGAACCATTTATTAAGGACACAAGGCCCAGTAGATATAGACGTTGGTAAGTTCTAGTGACTTGATCCAAAGGGCTGTGAATTCAATACTAGGCTACAGCAGTGGTGAAAAAGTAACTTAGAAAGTCCGATTACAGGGAGATAACTCATGACTACTAAAAGATTCTTCGCATTAGGAATGAGAATGATATACCCCAGTAATTCGAAGAAACCTTCCTTTGCCTCAGTTAACGATGGACTTCGGGTTGCTTTGGACATTGGCTTCCATTTTGACCTTGTAGAACTAATCAGCCTTATTATCGAGGCAGAAGTAAATGGTTGCGTCATCAGCGTCGATGCCAAGTTGAGAGCTGATGTCAACCATGATTGAAATCTAAGCCTAGATACTCTAGTCTCTACCCTGCTTTTTAACCCATAGATGCGGGAGAGAGAAAAGACGTAGGCATTTTCGAAAGGCATTACAAGTAGATAGATTTGCCTATCAGCCAGTTCGCATTCATTCTCCATATTTTTAAATGGAGTAGAAGTTTATCGAATCATTCTTCCCTCTGCCATTTAGTAACATTATCGCCTTGCTTGGGGTGAAATGATAAAATAAAGATATCCAAACGGGGAAATTTAACAATCAACCCCAGCTGACTAAATTAAAGGTTCGGTTCAAAATTCCTTCAAAAGAAGGTCGGAGCTTACTACGACCGAAACGTCTTGAATATGACAATAAAGAAGACAACAGTCCGAGAAATGTAAATAGTGTAAATAGTTACAATATCTCATCTGAAAAATATAGACAAATTCTGAAGAAGGCCGGAACGTACACTGTCCGGAACGTCGTGAATACGACAATAAAAACAAGGACAACAGTCCGAACATTATAAATAGTGTAAATTGTTACAATACCGCATTTCAGAAATATAGACAGAATCTGAAGAAATCCGAGGCGTACACTGGCCGAAATGCCGTGAATATGAAAATAGAGATGAGAACAAAAATCTAATTCATCTAAATATTTACAATACCTCCGCTAAGAAATATGCACAAATTCTGAAGAAATCAGGGATGTGCACTGTCCGAAACGTCGTGAATATGGTATTAAAGACGAGGACAACAGTCCGAACAATACAAATAGTGTAAATAGTTACAATAGCGCATTTCAGAAATATAGACAGAATCAGAAGATATCCGAGGCGTACACTGGCAGAAATGTCATGAATATGATAATAGTGATGAGGACAAATGTCTGATTCATATAAATAGCTATAATATTCATCTTGGAAATATGGACAAATTCTGACGAAGGCCGGGACGTGCTTTGTCCGAAACGTCGTGAATGTGGTATTAAAGACGAAAACACCCGTCCAAACAATATAGTGTAAATAGTTACAATACCTTATCTTAAAAATATAGACAGATGATAGAAAAACAGTGCGAAAGTGAATGCAACAGATTAAAGCGGGATTTACTTTAATTCGCTAAACCGATTGCAATTTCCTCTCCGATATTAGTTACACAAAACCACCCTCATATTACTAGATTCATACTCGAAACCTCTTTTTTTTCACATTGGATAAAGACGCTTATGGGTCCATTTGCTGTACGATTTGGAAGAGGCGAATAAATAAGTTACTCAATGGACTTCCGAAATTTTACGGCAGCCTCTTTGACATTGAATATGGATATGTCTAATCTCGCATACTATTTTCTGGAATCATAAAACCGGTGCCTTTATAAAAGCTCCTATCGCCACATCGAGCCGTATTATTTTTTAATGATTGCGAGGCCAGTGGTGGGTAGTATTAAGATATTATATCGCCGACATCCGGTTCTTAAAATGGTGAGTCGCCACTGATAAAAAGCAATACGAAGGAAAACGATGATAAATCCACATCAGCCCACACTCGACGCTGGCTTCTTTTTAACTTGACACGTCTAGCTGTATCATTCCGATCAACGTTTATTGAAGCTTTGAAAAGACCTTTAAAAATGTAAGTAAAATTAATAAATAAATAGAATAAAGTAAAAAAATAAGTGAGGGGATCAGGAACTGTATCATTATCCTCCCTATTATAATAAAGACCGCTGTATATATATATATATATATATATATATATATATATATATATATATTGAATCGAGACAGCATTTAATTGATCTTCTTCTTCTTCTATGTGCTATGTCCTTTCAGGACATAGGCGATCATGGCTTTCCACATCTCTCTGTCCCTGATGGCTCTTAGCACGCTTTCTCCTGTTGCACCATGCAACCCTCGTTCCGTCATTCATCTGATCAGGTCCTTCGCATATGTTATCCGCTGCTTTCCCCTGCCTCTTTTTCCTCTATCTGGCCTGTTAGTATCAGGTTCTCCAAGCCCTCCTTCCTCATTGCCTGTCCCAGGAACTTTAGTTGTCTCTTCCTGATACTCAGTATTAATTCCCTTTTCGTTTCCATCCTTTCCAAAACCTCGTCATTGCTCACATGCTCGGCCTTTTTACTGTTGACCATGCATTCGGTTTTCTTGCGGCTTATTTGTAGTCCTTTCTTGTCACTCTCTTCAGCTACCTTCTGTAGGAGGTCTTGTAGTTTTCTTTCTGTGTCTGCTATCAGCACTGTATCATCTGCGTAACTTATATTGTTTAAATTGTGGCCTCTGATGACGAATCCTGGCATAACTTCTAGCGTTAGAGTTCAATTAAACAACATTTCTTAGAAAAACATAGCAATGTAGGTAATATCAGACAGATTTTAGTCAACAATACAATAATCCTCACTCATACACACAGTAAAAAGAACCTTCAGATATTGGAAGTCATCTACATAAAATCAGAACAATCCATACTTAATAAAATCACCTTTAAATCTGGTCATACCACATTACATTGCATTTAAATATGTGGTTCTGTTAACGTTTCAAGCTTTCACGCGGTGTGACGTCATAGAAACGCATTACAAATTTACAAACTACGTTTGCTATTTTTGGTAACTGTTATCGTTGCTTAGCAAACTTTTATGTCACCACAAGATAAAATCGTCTTTGATGGTGGATGTATTTATGTTAACGTCCGTGTAACCTCTACGTAGATGTCTCATGTGAGTCGAAAGCTTAGAACCAACTTAATAAAAAATGATCCAAATGTTGGAGAATTTTTGTTTTTATTTTCACCTGAAATTAAAGCCAAAATACGATGTTTAGAACGGCTCATGATTAAACATAATAGACATTCATTTTCTTTTATATTTAACAGTATATATTTAGAATATTCGTATATTTTTGTGGAAGTGGAAGTGGGAGGAAAATCTGTCGTCATGACAGACGCAGACATATATATATGTTTCCATGTTTGACTGCGAGGTAACTTTTCGTTTTACTGCCCAAATATACATTAATTAAACTACAAGACCCGGCAGGTAACAAGGAACACAACACTCGCACATTCCAAAGAAAACTCGTGGAACGACAAATAACAATAGCCAAAAAAGAGATTCGTAATGTTAAAACAGAAGTTCAATGACACAATGGTAAGACACAATATATATATATATATATATATATATATATATATATATATATATACTAGCAGTATAGCCCGGAGTTGCACGGGTGTAATGAAATCTTTAAAACTAATCAATGATCCTGGAGCTCTGACTCTTTGGACGTTGGCACGAAAGACTAATCAGTTGTTTCCAGTTAAAGCGAAACCGTTAATTTTTCTTTTATAATATTCAGACCTAGGTTACCATTCGGCCAACGCTTCTCCAGGGACCAATCGTTGGAACAATTATAATTATAGACTGAATAGCAAAAAATTCCAAGGAATAATGCTGGAACACGTTTAAATTACGATTATTATAAATACGTTAAATTAATAATATAAATAAATTTACGATTAATATAAATGCATAAATAAAGAAATAGGTAAATAATCCAGGTGAGCTTCGTTAATTCTCATTTATGCTCCGCTGGATCATTTACCCATTTCTTTATTTACGCATTTATTTTAAACTTAAGCCATTATTCTGATATATATATATATATATGCGTCTGGCGTCTGTCATGACGACAGATTGTACTCCCACTTTCACAAAAATACACGAATAATCAGTTTGTCTGACGATTGCAATATCGCCAAACCCAGGGTTACAAACTCACACCTATCTATATAAATATGTCAGCTCTATCACTTATATAGAGTGCTTTCAAATAAGTACCATACATATATAATATATAAATAATATAACATATATATAACAAATTGCATATATATATTGATATTTATAATTATATTCATACATTTTCCACACACACACACACACACACACACACATATATATATATATATAGTATCGAGGCAGCAAATAATTTTCTAAACATATACTGTTAAATATAAGAGACAATGAATGTCTATTATGTTTAATCATGAGCCGTTCTAAGCATCGTAATTTGGCTTTAATTTCAGTTGAAAATAAGGCCCAAACTCTCCAACATTTGGACAATCCTTCATTGAGTTGGTTCTAAGCTTTTTAATTTCAACTGAAATTAAATCCAAAATACGATGTTTAGAACGGCTCATGATTAAACATAACAGACATTCATTGTTTCTTATACTTAATAGTATATATAATTCAAGGAAGATTTTATTAATGTTCTATTTAATTTTTACAGTATTCTTACATGTTTCCTATTTAGTGGTAATGTAGAATGAAAACATATTCGATAATTTACTTTCCAAGCACTTTCAGCCTCTTCACAGGCCATTTTCAATGATGTTATTTTTCTGGTGTTGTTATGTTCTCATGTTTGACTGCGAGGTAACTTTTCGTTTTACTGCCCAAATATACATTAATTAAACTACAAGACCCGGCAGGCAACAAGGAACACAACACTAGCACATTCCAAAGAAAACTCGTGGAACGACAACTGACAATAGCCAAAAAAGAGATTCGTAATGTTAAAACAGAAGTTCAAAGACACAATGGTAATTATAACTTTATAAACTTGTCCGAACAAAAAACTCGGACGACCAAATAGAATATGACCCCATTCAATATATATATATATATATATATATATATATATATATATATATATATATAAACATGTTTCGTTAAAAACAACCGACAAGGAAGTGATAGCATCTCTACTAATATCGACAGGGCCATTTCTTCTCACCCATCTGCCCATATATTTGTGTTTGGCGATTTTAACGCCCACCACACCAAGTAGCTTGAAAACTCAGCCACCGACCTTGCTGGGATCCGCACCATGCACTTTTCAATAGCCCAAGCTCTAACGCAAGTGGTGGACTTCCCCACGCGTTTCTCTAAAAACCCGAACGGTAGGGACTCTTTACTCGACCTTTGCTTTACCTCCATCCCAGACTCCTGCACTACCAGGCAACTCTGCCCCCTCGGAAACTCTGACCACGCCGTGGTCTCCGTAAACATATCAATCAGCACTAACTCTACCCAAGAAAACCAGACCAGCAGAATATCATACTGCTACCAAAAAGCCGACTGGGACTCGTTCAGGGACTTCCTCTGCGACGTCCCCTGGAACAACGTCTTCGATCTTCCTGTCGAAGACTGTGCCTCCGAAGTCTCCTTTTGGGTTAAGGCTGGCATCAATGCTTTTATCCCGGCCAGGAAATTCCAACTAAAACCAAATTCGTCCCCCTGGTTCTCACCCGCTTGCTCGGCCGCCATTGCCCACCGGAACCATTTCTTCCGGCTCTATCGAAGCTGCTCGTCGAACCAAAACAGGCGCCTTTTCACCTCAGCACGGAACAAGTGTAAAAAAAGTACTGAACGAAGCCAAGAGGGCGTTTGCTACCAGAATTAGGCAACGCATAGCATCCTCTAAGTTTGGCTCCAAAGATTTCTGGCGTCTCTGTAAAAGCGTGCTCAGCAGGAACAAGACTTCAATACCCCCACTAATCAATGAATTTGAAGTTCTCACCTCCCCAGCCGACAAGGCTGAATGCTTTGCCCGTAGATTCTCAACCAATTCGACACTGGACTCGTTAGGAATACCTACACCAGACTTCCCACCCAGAACTAAGGCTCAACTTAATAACGTCCACATAACACCCTCGCTGGTCGCCAAGATAATTGCACAACTTGACCCACACAAAGCGAGCGGCGGTGACGGAATCCCAGTCATAGTACTGAAGAAATGTGCCCCAGAACTCTCCTCTGTCCTCTCTAAACTCTATAATCACTGCCTATCTGCTTCCTGCTTTCCTGCCTGTTGGAAGTCCTCCTGCGTAGTTCCTATATTTAAGAATTCTGGCGAACCCTCAGACCCCGCCAATTACCGTCCTATTAGTCTCCTTCGAATCTTTGGCAAAGTTTTCGAAGCCATTATCAACGCCGAGGTGATTCAGCATCTTATGGCCAACGGGCTTCTCTCTGACAAACAGTACGGGTTTCGCTTCACCAGGTCTACTGCTGATATGCTAACGACCATTACCGAGTACATATACCAGGCACTCGACAAGAATGGTGAAGCCCGAACCATTGCCTTGGATATCTCCAAAGCATTCGACAGGGTCTGGCATGCTGGCCTCTTGTGCAAACTGCGGAGCTATGGGATAACTAGACATCTGTTTGACCTCATCCAGTCTTTCCTCTCTAACCGCACATTGAAGGTGGTATTAAATGGGCATGCCTCCCAAAAATACCATACGAACGCGGGCGTCCCTCAAGGTTCCATCCTAGGTCCCACGCTCTTTCTGATCTACATTAATGATCTCCCCGACACCATTAGATCCCAAGTTGGCATGTATGCCGACGACACAACAATCTACTCTCGCATCGATCAGAAACCAAGTCTGGACGACAAAGTGAAGCTCACTGCAGTACTTGAAAGGGATCCGTAGTGGCCTGGCGTAGGAAATGGTTGGTAAATTTCAATGCCTCTAAAACAAAGCTGTTATCAACTAACCACCATAGACAATCGCATCTACCTCCCATTAGCATGGGACGGGCTAGCCTCCCAGAGAGTAAAATACTACGCCTCCTTGGCCTTACACTCTCGGCGGACCTCAAATGGAATGACTATATTGAATCCATTGCCAAATCTGCTGCTATGAAAGTCGGCTCCCTGTGCAGAGCCCGGAAATTTTTCCCACCTGAATCTATTCTGCACATATACAAATCTACCATCCGCCCGTGTATTGAATATTGCTGCCATATCTGGTCGGGTGCCCCTGCTGCTCTCCTTGGGCTTCTTGACAAAATACAAAGGAGGATCTGTAACGTGGTTGATACTGACTTGGCAGACCGGCTGCAGCCGCTTTCTCACCGGCGTGATGTGGCTTCCCTGTGTCTCTTCTACAAGTACTTTCATGGCTTCTGCTCCGATGAGCTTAGATCACTGGTGCCGCCTAAGCACGAATTTACACGAGATACTAGATTAGCAACTAGGTCCCACCCTTTTACAGTTAAACAAATAAGATGTAACCGTAAATTCTACTCCAACAGCTTCTTTTCTCGCGCTTCCGGCCTGTGGAACTCCCTTCCACAAGTCTGCTTTCCCGACAGTTACAATCTCCAGGTGTTTAAATGTAGGGTCAATAGACACCTCCTATCACTCTAACTCCCAATTATTCTCACAACACTCTCATCTACCCAACCCTCATTCTCAGTATCCCTACCCGCCTATCACCCACCCTCTGACATTTCCTATATTTAATCAGCCTTTCTCCACTCTACGTAGCCCCCTGCGCAGTAGTGGCAGTGACATGCCTTGCTCGGGGTGAAACGCTTATAAAAAAAAATAATAATAATTTTTACAGTATTCTTACATGTTTCCTTTTTGTTGGCGATAAGGAATGTAAAAATGTTCCACTATTTTCGACTTTTCAAGCGCTTTCAACCTCTTCACAAGCCATTTTCCAGGTTGTTATTTTTCCGGTGTTGTTATGCTCCCATGTTTGGCTGTAATGTAATTTTTCGTTTTAGAATTTTTTTTTGTTTTTTGAGAAGGAGAGTTCTTTAAAGCTGTCACGTAATGAGCGCCCATAGCTCAGAAGTAGAATCGCCGACTGACGCCAATTCAGTCTGGTTTCGATCCTGGGTAAAAAACAATCGGATGTCTCACCGTACTGATGAGCTGTGATACAGCGAAACAGATCTGTCTGCGGATGACTATATATATATATGTGTGTGTGTGTGTGTGTGTGTGTGTGTGCGTGTGTGTCCCTCCTGTCACGCTCAGAGATTTTGATTGTTTTTTTTTGTGTCTTAATGTAAGATACTTAATAATAGGTACATTAACATATATGATGCCGTCATTTTAGACGGCATATCGATACGAATATTTTGACGACATTATAAAAAATGGTCCATTATAAAAAATCCTTCTCAATAAGGAACAAATCCTTGTTTGAGAAGGATTATTCGTAATTTGGAAAAGCCGATCAATAAAATGAATCGATACAAAACGTAATTTGTCTTTAATAACTTTTTCCAATTCATGCATACTTGTGTGTGTGTGTGTGTGTGTGTGTGTGTGTGTGTGTGTGTGTGTATGCGTGTGTGTGTGTGTAATTTGAACTTTCTTGAAATCAAAAATGAAACCATCAACTGTTGTGCTTCTTCATTCGATATGAAGTTCCTTAGCTGAACGCATTAAAGTCTATCATCCACCCATACGTGCCTGTTGTTGATTTTAATGAAGCAATAATTTATCTTTTTATTTTCTATTTACTTACCAGAATTTACCTATATTTACCTACTTACTAATATTTACCTACTTACAATACCTATCAAAATTTACAAAGATGCCGTTGATAGTTGATATTTAAAAGTGTTTTTTGGAACTGGGCTAAACCTCAAATCGGGTAGACGTGTATGACCACATGCTAGAAATGGCAAACCTCTGATCTTGTCCCCTGAAAAAGATGTTTATGTCTCTTGCCAATCCTTTTCCCTCATACGGGCCTGTATCACACTTCAGTCAGATTACACTATTAATGGTGGGTGTGGCTTTGTCTTATTAGCGTGTTACCAGTGTATATACTAGAATACAAAATTAATATATACCAGTGTATATACTAGAATACAAAATGAAGATTATTAGATGACATTAATAAAAAAACAATATTAATTGAATCTTTGGTGTTAGCATGAGTTCCACTTTTGTTTATGTCTTGTTTCATTGAAAAAGGACACAGCCAGTCAGTTAAGTGCCATACGTGATACACGCTTGGGCGATCATGTTTCGAAAGAGACATGACTGACTGGGCAGAAGATTATCCCGCAGTAGTTTGCTATTGCTTTCTGCGGTAGACTGGTTGCCGACCAAGGCTATAGAACCCAATCTGTCCTGCTATTTAACCCATAACTGGAAGGAAGAGACGGATTAATACCTTTCCCAAGGGTATTTGCGCGTAAGTGAATACAATGGATTCAACTGGAATTCGAACTCAGCTCCCCGATTTCTCGTTCGGAGCCGATATCCACTGTACCACAACGCACATAAAATCTTTCTGTTCGTGTTTCAATTTAGTCAAAAGTTTAATATATAATAAATATCAACAATCTTATTGCCATTATTTACAGTATTTCCGTTATTTGGACTATTGTCCTCATTTTTGAAGGCATTTGTATGACGTTTCGGCAGTTTTACGCTCCGGCATTCTTCAGGTGCTAGGAATTTTGAACCGAACCCTTTATTACAATCACGGGTGCATATGATATTCATTCCTTGCGTAGTAGTGCCTCTTTGGTAGTCATGAGTCGTAAGCGTTCGGTTCGAAATCCCTAGCACCTTAAGAAGGCCGGAGCGTACAACGGCCGAAACGTCGTACAAATAGCAGCAAAGATGAGGACAATAGTTCGGATAACACCTCATTTCAGAAATATAAACAAATACTATTGCCCATGCTGTTATTATTTTGTTGTCGTTATATTTCTCAAATTTCGTTAATTTACACACACACACACACACACACACACACACACACACACACACACACACACACACACACACACACACATATTACTCCAGGCGTTATTATAAGGCAATTCTTATTTGAAATAGACGCCCCCTTTTTACTTATGAGACCGGGTGTATTACGTTCATCAGTCTTCGCATTCAATAAATCTTTGTAAAGTAAATGGTAGGGATCGAACTGGTGTTTTTGTGCATAATTTCAATCAACATTTTCTTTTTTATATTCTCACTCCCCTTTGTGCATCAACAGAAACATCTATATCTATATATCGGTGTGCGTAAAACTGTTCATATATGCTTGCGCTTGGAAGCCTCGACTTTGTGTAATGGTTAACAAGCTATTCTTGCTAGAATCATTACAACTGAGTAATGAGATCGATCCTCACTGGGTGCCCCATACTTTCGGCCTTGTGCCACATCTAAGCTGAACTTAGAGATATGGCACCTCGATGTAGTGTAATGGTTAGCAAATTTGTCTAGCAAGAATTATTACATCGAGTAGTGAGTTCGATCCTCACTGGGTGCCCCATAATTTCGGCCTGTACCACATCTAAGTGCGCTTAGAGATATGGCACCTCGATGTAGTGTAATGGTTAGCAAATTTGTCTAGCAAGAATTATTACATCGAGTAGTGAGTTCGATCCTCACTGGGTGCCCCATAACGGCCTGTACCACATCTAAGTGCGCTTAGAGATATGGCACCTCGATGTGGTGTAATGGTTAGCAAGCTTGTCTCTCTAGAACCATTGCAATTGAGTAGTGGGTTCGATGCTCACTGAGTGCTCCATACTTTCGGCCTTGTGCCATATTTAAGCTGCGCTTAGAAAATTATCTCATAGGTTTGCGCTTGTAGAAATTTTTCGATGTATGTGTGTTAGAATCGACGTTAAAATAAAATCTGTGTTAATTTAATTTCCCCAAAGTGTCATTTTTCACTATCCATGCAAAAGTGCGCCGCCTGTTTGCGTGCGAGGAAGTGAGACGCTTCAGTATATTACAAATATATAAATAAATTTTCTCATTGAAATCCAATAACGTCAATTGTTTGGAGAAAACGCGGAGCAAGTGGCTGTGACGTAAGAAGTATGGATTTCCTCCTACACAAGGGTCTCCACTAAGCAATAAGCTGCAGACTGTTAAGTTCGTTGATCTGCGAAAGTTGGACCCTCAGGGAGAAACAGCAAAGCCTAAGTCAAGTAAATGAAACAGTCCATAAAACGGGTTGGCTGTTGAAAAATCAAGTAAATATTTGGCGAAATGCACGTTTTAATAGTTTTTGTTTATTTGAAAGCCGGATAAGCATAGTAACTGAACTGGGAAGACATACGCACGGATCCTGGGCATGACGGTAAACTGCATCCAGCAGCAAGGCCTCTGACTGGAGGTTGTGAGGAACCACCTCTTAATTGCTGTTGTTCTCAGGTTCACCCTGACCTGGAGTGGTAGCACCTGTTAGGGTCCCAGCTATGGGCAAATAGTTAACCCCCAAACTGGAGTCAAAACACCATGAAAGTATAAAAATAGACTTTTTAAAAAATATATAGACTTTTATAGAAAAATATACAGTTTTGAATGAAAAATATTACCAACAATACACTTTTGAAAAAATAAATTATTACCATAACACATTTTTGAAGGAAAAAAAATATTCTCAGCAAAACCTCTTTGGATACAAAACGAGAAATTTTCAGGTTTCGAAAAATAAAATATAATAAAAACAAAATGTTTAATTAAAATCTGAGTAAATCAACCTTCTCACTATAACCAAACATTAAAACAACACCTCAAAACCCCACCTTTTTGGCATTAAATAACCCACAGAGGTTGATATGCCGTTATACAAAACTCAAACTCAAACATACACATGCAAACACTTATATTATGTGTATTTAGGTTGCAAACTTTTATTAATACCAGTTTAATTAAAAGCAAAATATAAGAAATTTATTTGAAAAAAATTATTCAGATTACTCTCTCTATAATCAATTTACAGAAGGATGCTGCGGATATCGTAGACAGAGCATGTGAGCGATGATGAGGTTTTGGAAAGGATGGAAACAAAAAGGAAATTCATCTTGAGCATCAGGAAGTTCCTGGGACATGCAATAAGGAAGGATAATTTGGACAACCTGATACTAACAGGCTAGATAGAGGGAAAAAGAAACAGGGGAAAGCAGCAGGCAACATATTTGAAGGGCATGAGCAGGTGGATAACAGAACGGGGGTTGCGTTGTATTACAGAAGAAAGTGTACTAAGAGCCACCAGGAATAGAGAGACGTGGAAGGCCATGAAAGAACAAGGCATGTAGAAGAAGAAGAAGAAGAAGAAGAAGAAGAAGTGAGCTGTGGTGCAGTAGATATCGGCTCGGAACGAGAAATCGGTGAGCCGAGATCGAATTCCTGTTGAATTCGTTGCATTCGCTCACTCGCAAATACCCTTAGGAAAGGTATTAATCCGTCTCTTCTCCCACCAGCTATGGGTTAAATAACAGTACAGATTTGATTCTATAGCCTTGGTTGGCAACCAGTCTACCGCAGAAAGTAATGGCAACCTACTGAGGGAAAACCTTTTGCCCAGTCAGCCATGTTTCTTTCCAGAAATAATGCGCGCCATCTTCTTGAAAGATCATAGTACATGCAGTAAGGCTTACCACTTTGCGGTGCGGTGGTAGTCGTCTCGGAACGAGAAATCAGAGAGCCATGTTCGAATTCAAGTTGAATTCTTTTCATTCGTTTACGCGCAAATACCATTGGTTACTTTTCTCCCCAGCTATGAGTTAAATAACAGAGCAGAGTGGTTCTATAGCCTTGGTTGGTAATTAGTCTACCACAGAAAATAACAGCAATCTCCTGCGTGAAAACCTTCTGCCCAGTCAGCAATGTTTCTTTCAAGACATGATCGCCCAGACGTGTATCACATATGGCTCTTAACTACCTCAAGCAAGGTGATGATGCCACTAAGGCGCAAAAGATTAATGAAAGGAAGATAAGAATATGAAGACTTTCGTGGGGATAAAAGAACATATCCCTTGATTTGGCATTTAAATGTTTGAAGATTGTAGGTGGCAGGGAGGCAAGAAAGCAGAAGAGAGCTCCATAGGTGTTAAGTGCGAAAGAAGAATCTATTAGAACCGAACTTTCAATAGTCAGTCAGTTAGTTAAGTGCCATACGTAATATACGCTTGGGCGATCATGTCTCGAAAGAGACATAACTGACTGGGCAGAAGATTATCCCGCAGTAGGTTGCCATTGCTTTCTGCAGTAGACTATAGAACCCAATCTGTCCTGCTATTTGACCCATAACTAGAAGGAAGAGATGGATTAATACCTTTCCCAAGGGTATTTGCGCGTAAGTGAATACGATGGATTCAACTGGAATTCGAACTCGGCTCCCCGGTTTCTCGTTCCGAGCCGATATCCACTGCACCACAACGCACATCAATGTCAAAGTTTAATGAAAGTCTATATTGTACAAACGTTTGTGGTCTAACACATCCAAACAGATTTCTGGCCATTGTTAAAATCGAGGAAAAACTTGTTAAGGTATATCGAGGAATATTACGTCGCTAGAAATAACTTCTTGCAGTTTTTATATGATATTTTTTAAAAATTACTTTAGCACTACTTACCGTAAATTAGCTATAAACTTTTACATTTTAATTATTTTTCTTTTCAGATTACTTAATATCAGAATGGGTACATTTTAATTAGTCCATTGAGAACAATTAAACAACTAGAGACAGACCTAATATATTGCTAATAATTTCTGACGTTTTATTCATCAAACTTTTAATGTGACTAGCGTAAAGAAACAAACAAAAATCAAGTTAGCGATACCCAAATCAAACAAGTGTAACAATTCAAATATCTGGGCAGTCCTTTAACAGAGGACAGAAAGAGTGATACTGAAATCCGAAGGCGCATTTAGATAGAGAAAGTGGTTTTCTAAAAGGCAAGCAAAGTATTAGGAAACAGTTTACTGCCACTGTTTGCAGGGGGTTACATAGAAGGAAAGTTATGAGAAAGAGTGACAGGTTATAAGGGGTGTCAGAAAGTGGTTAAGAGAAGGTTTGGTTCGTTGGTTGTTTTGTTTTATGGCATATCAACCTCGGCGTGTCATTGATTGCCAACTAATTTTTTATTCATTTATTGCTGGTAATACCTTTTTCTTTCAACAATTTATTGTTGTTTTTATATAAGTTTTGTGTCTAGTAATACTTTTTTCTTTTCCAGTACCAAGATTCATTGGGATTTGTTTTTTAAGGGCAGGGTCCCCAAGTTCTACTCTGTTATTTAACTCATAACTGGAGGGAATGAACGGATTAATACCTTTCCCAAGCGTACCAGTGCTTAAGTGAATGCAGGGTATTCAACTGGAATTCGAACTCGGCTCACCGATTTCTTTTCCGTGCCGATATCCACTGCACCACAACGCAGCATCCGTCACTAAACGCTTACAGCATCTGGTATTCCCAAGCGGTCACCCATCTAAGTACTGACCAAGCTCAACGTTGCTTAACTTCGGTGATCTAGCGAGAACCGGTGTATTCAACGTGATATGGCCGTAAGCCGGTAAGAGAAGGATGAGAATACTGATGAGAGTGGAGTGGATGGAGAAAGGAACATGAGAGAGAGGATGCGAGTTAGTGAGACAGGAGATGATTATTGACTTTACATTTAAATTCTTGGAGATTGTAGCCGTCGGGGAAGCAAGTAAATGGAAGGGAATTCCACGGGCGGGAAGTGCGAGAAAAGAAGCTACTGGAGTAGAATTTGAGTTTACATTTTATTGGTTTCACTGTAAAAGTGTGGGCCCCAACTGGCAATTCTGCGGCTCGAGTAAATTTATAAGGAACAGAAATGTGAAACGACAGAATTATACTGAGAATATCATGGTTTGAGCAATGTTAAAATTTTAGAGAAAACGAAAACAAAATGGCAATCGAAATTTTTAGGATACATATTGAGGAATGATGGTTTGGAAAATTTGATACTCACAGGGGATATTGAAGGCAATGAGAATAAAGGAAAATAACGCATGACCAACTTTTAGAGCTTGTGCAAATGGATGATAGAACAAAATTTATCAGAGATAAAAAAAAAAGAAAAAAATTACTGAAAGCTACCAAAAATAGAAGATTGTAAAGAGTCATGATCGCCAATGTCCTGAAGGGATATGAGACATAGAAGATGAATGTTCTGATAATTTCATATGCCTGATAAATCAATGTTTTTGTCCAGTATGACTAATATATATATATATATATATATATATATAATTTAGAAGATTTTAGATATTCTACAATTTCATGGGTAATACGTATTTTTCATCCTGACCTTGCTGCTCGTCAGACGAGCAGCAAGGTCAGCATGGAAAAAACGTATTACCCATGAAATTGTAGAATATCTAAAAAATTTTCTAAATTATATTACTCTGTTAAATTAAATAAATTTAACATTGATTTCTTTTGAGTTCATCTCTGTCGGAATTTACCTCACTTATATACCAAGTATTCTATGTTATATATATATACATATATATATATATATATATATATATATATATATATATATATATATATTGAAAGGTTACCTTCCATTTTAAAATACTTATAATTTATTTATTAACGATAATGTTTACAAGAAATGGATATGAGAGGAAAGTGTTAAGCACAAGGTTTATTTAAAATTCGATATGCGTACCAGATTTCGGTACCAGCTTCCCAAGCCGCCCAGGAATCGCGTCAACTGATTTCACGAGGAACGCTTGTTATATGGCAAACATGACTTCTTGTATTTGGTCCTCATGTTCTTCCAAAATTTTGGTTTGGTATAGTAGACTTGCTCCTTTAACCAATCCCAAATAAAAATCAAGATTTTTTATTCATAAAATATGGAGTTACTTTTTAGTCACCCAATATATGTGGATGACTCATATATTATGCTCTCATTACGATTGAGCTCTCTGGAGAAGAAAATTTTAAAAACAGTTTCCTCTTCGGCTATAATGCGTGACTCTTCAGAAATGAATTGAGTTCTCTCGGTGACTGGCGTCTGTATACACTGCTTACATACAAGACGTTAAAATTTCCCTTCCCTGACCCCATGCGCCAATGGCCTAGGGAGTAGAGAGTCCGACTGACACCAAATCGGTCGAGTTTTCGATCTCGGCCAGAAGCAAGTGGATATGTCTAGCCACACTGATGAGCTGTGATTCAGCGAAACAGGCTTGTATGTGGATGACTTATATATATATATATATATATATATATATATATATGTATATATCCGTATATATTTATTATAACTACGGGAAATATAAGAAATCAAACTATAAAATTCTTCAACTGACATAAAAACAAATCTAAAATTATTAAATTTCTTATACTCTACTTAAACAACAATGCAAACAAATCATGCAGAAAACAACAACCCCATATATATCAACAAAATTTCCAACCACCCTCCAAATGTATTCAAAGACATGTCCATATCTATTAACAAAAGGCTATCTACAAACTCCAGTTACAAAAAATATTCAGCGAAAACAAAGAACCATACAAGTCGACACTAAGAAGCAGCAGGTACACAAATTCGAATACACAAACGAAGACAACAGAAAAATAAAAATAATCTGGTTCAACCCACCCTACAACAACAATATATAAATAAAAGCAGGAAAAATATGTTCAAACATAATAGAAAAACATTTCCCCAAACACAAAATCTATCAAAAATTTTCGACAAAAACAGTCAAAATCAGTTACAGCTGCATGGAAAACATGGGGAAAATAATAATCAAAGACAGTAAGAAAATATTCAATAAGACCAATAACAATAATATAAATAAACAATACAATACGAACAAATGCAACTGCAGAAAGAAAGACAACTATCCGCTTAACAATAAATGTCTAACCAACAACATAATATAAAAAGCTACCGTGACAAATCATACCAACATAAACTAAAAGATTCACATACGAGCAGCAGAAATAACCTTCAAAGAGTCAATAATCACAAAATGTCGCTCAACACAGAAAAATAGAAAAACAATCTATCAAAATACATATGAAACCAGAAATAAGATAACATTACCACCAAAATTAATTGGGAAAAAATAAAAAGAGCTTCACCACACAGTATCAATAACAAAAACTGTAAATTATGTTTAAAAGAGAAACTAAGAATAAACATCTTTAAAAATCAAAATAAATCATTAAACAAAAGAAACAAATTAATGTGAAAATGTAGACATGCGAACAAATATCAACTTTACTACACAAATACCAATAAATAGCAACAAAATAAAATTAGTTTCAAAATAAAAAGGAAGATTGGGGATTCATCATTTTTGCATAAAATGCAGTCACACAAATCATTAGAAGACGTTTACACAAAAGGATAGGAGCGAATGATTAAGTAAAAAAAAACACTGAAACATCGAAATGGACTTCGTCGAAGTTATATACAAGAAAATAATGAATGTCATACGTTGTTTTAGCTAGACAACATTGAACTTTAGAAATCGCTTATAAAATCTACAGCAAAGTGCTTTTAAGGAATTATTTAGATTAGTGTGCTTCGGTATTTAGTTAAAAAGAAATGAAACATGAAATGCTTTTAAAACTTTAAAAAAATAAATATTATTAAATTTATTTTAACTTTTGCTTGTGGTGAAAACTTAGCAAATCGATTTTATAAGAAAATCGCTTATATATCTAAACATAGGTACTTTATAATGAACCTGAAAATTCACGTACGTAAACTGCTTCTACGTTTCCTCGCATAATGAGGACATATTTGTCTATTTCTATGTTGTAACAGTTATCCGGAATTAACCGCCTTAAAAATTATCAGCGTGAAACTTAATACGCCTGCCTGACATCTTCAGTATAACTATTTTGTTTTAAATTTTATTTCACTTCTACTGCGTGTCGGTCAAGAATAAAACAACGAAGAATTCCGCAGACATTAAACAGAATCACCAGAAAGTATACACGGTAATGTACAGAGAACAAAATGAAGACAAAGCACGATTTTCAAAAATGGGAAAATATTTTGTAATTAACTGGTAAATAAGCTCTTAAGTAATTGAACCTTAACTAATATTCTTTTACTGCTGAATATATTTTAGCAAGCATCACATTTTTAAAACATGTTCAACCCAAAATGGTTAAAAAAAAACTGTTTGAATAGAACTTACAGTTAAATTGTTATATCTAACCTTAAGTTCTTCTCTGATAGATCTTTTATCACACTTTTTGTCTGTGTAACTCTTTCCCAGCTTCTTGCTTTTTTGTTAACTATTATCTTTAAAAATTCAAATGTAACATCAGTTGTCATCTGTCTGTCTGAATCCTAGCCTTTTACTTTCATTTTTCTATTTAAAAAATGACTTTCTTTTGTTTCGGATACAAAACTGAAGCTAGTAGATATAGATTTGCACGAGTCCCAATGAATGCGAAAAACGGGACAATCTTTAAATGGGTAAATCAAATCTTCCTCTATCAAAGCAGCCTCGAGCGCCTCGAGCACCTCGGCGTGGTGTAATGGTGAGCAAGCTTGTCTCGCTAGAACCAGTTACAACTGAGTAGTGAGTTCAATCATCACTAAGTGTTCCATACTTTCGGCAGAGAAAATCACCTATCAAAGCGGCCTCCGCGGCTGAATTGGTAAAGCAGATTTTGGATATAGAAGCGGTTTCCCTGATGGAAAATGGTGATGCAGGTTTGATTTCTGTAAAAGGCGCTCACTTTCTTTAGAAGTTTTTCTCAATCTCTGACAGAAAAAGTAAAAACATAGATAGCAACTCAAATTTTTCTTTTTCTTTTTGTGTCGTGTCCCTTCAGGTTGCAGGTGATCATGGACCTCCACTTGCTCCTATCCCTTGTCCCTATCAAAACTTATCTTCTTCGTATCCCACCCAGATTTCGCTCCGCCATCCTCTCGCTCAAGCTCACCAAGTATGTCTCACGCTGTTTTCCCCTGTCTCTTCTTCCCTCTATCTGTCCCGTGAGTATTAGATTCTCCAAGCCCTCCTCCCTCATTACGTGTTTCAGAAACATTAACTGTCTCTTCCTGGGGCTAAGTCTAAGCTTCCTTTTCTTTTGCATCCTCTACAACACCTTCTCGTTGCTTACATGCTCTGTCCATAGTATACTCAACATCCTTCTGTAGAACCACATTTCTGCTGCTTCCAGTCTCTCCTCCATTCTTGAAATGTTCGTCCAGCATTCAAGGTTATATAAAAGAACAGATATTCTATAACAGTCTAGTAGTTTTATCTTTGCTTTCAACGAAAACTTCCTTTCTCTCAATACTCTGTTTAGATTTTGAAATTAATCTTTGGCCATGCCAGTGCTTCTTCAGATCTCAGTGTCGCACTTTCCCTTATTTTGTACCATGGAGTTTAATGGGGATTGGTTTTCCGAATTGGCCAAATCACATTCACTTTTACGTTTCAAGGTGCTGGGGTCTGTTTACATCAGGTCTCGCAGACCCTCACTGTGTAAACAGCGAGAGTCTTTGCTGGGCTTTCCTGCGATCAGTTCATTCCCTCTTTCCTATCATTGACCATTTCATTTTTCACACGTTTTACAATTTACATTAAGTTCTTCCAATAAAAATTGTTGACGAGTGGGAGCGAAACCGGCTGTTTTTTTTTAAATATTTTATCCTCATTATGCCTTGTAACATAAAAAGTATAACTTTTAAAGCAATACTTAAGTTCTGTACCACAAAAATTTATATATATATATATATATATATATATATATATATATATATATATATATATATATATTTGAAAAATCAACCAGAGTTAACCTGTAGAAAAGACAATATTTATAAATGTAAGAGACAATGGGAAAACTGTATTAGTTGCCAACGCGTTTCATTCAATGTGGACGTTTTCGAAGCATTTAAAAAACGCTATTTTTATATACTGTTAACTGAAAATTACGTCAAATACTGTTACGTGTGGAGATATTGTTTTTATAGCTGTGTTGACGGTTCAACCATTTTCTTTTGATTTCTTGATACTGTTGTGTACGTTTGTTTCAGAGAGTAGTAACTCCGTTAAAAAAAAGGTAATAGGGAAAAATCCTGGTCGTAGATTAATATTTGGGTAATATTCAATGGTGGCACTCTCGAGGATTTTCCTTCTAAATGAGTTATTTTCTTTTTTCTTTTTTGGCGTAATTTTCAGTTAACAGTTTATTTTCAGTTTAATAAAAATAGCGTTCTTTAAATGCTTTCAGTTGCTAAGAACATTTTGTTTTGTTATTAATTAATTAGTTTTTAATACATTCATTTCGTTTTTGCCTAGAAAAAGTTGGCAACTAATACAGCTTTTCCATTGTCTCTTGCATTTATATATATATATATATATATATAAATAATGTCCAAAATAATTCATATATATATATATATATATATATATATATATATATATATGTGTGTGTGTGTGTGTGTGTGTGTGTGTGTGTGCGCGCGCGTAGCGACAGTGAGATCAAAACCGAGCGGCGACGGGCTGTTTTATGCCTAAACGCAATCGTCAAGCAAGGTTTATTGAATTAACGTAACGGTTATTGATTTTATTTAGCGCTAACGATTCTTCTTCAAATTATTCTAGAATAAAAATAACAAGAAATATCATAAGATTATGAAGTAGTCCTCATGACAGGGATGAAAGTGATGCTGACAATTTTGATATTTTTGTTGTAGGCTGATGTACAAACATTTCAGTAGCAGAGCTAACCACCAGTCGAGCTCTGTAGGGTTTTCGCATCTTCGGCTAAGATCAGAGCTGCAGAATCTCTCATTATTGTTTCTCGAGCGATAAGCATAATATTTACTTATACAATCATTTAGACAAAAGCGAAACAAGAATTCTTATTTTTACAGAAGAGGCATAAAGAGTCTGCGAGACAGCAGGAATTCTTTAAGACATTTTTGCAAATAAATAATTTAGTTGCTGCGTTTGCCAGACTCTGATTCATGGGGTTTTTGCAAAATATCAAACCTCCCTTGAACATGTTATGTATATCGCAGGGGCTATTCTTTTATAGACAATAAAACTATGGTGTGGAAAAAAATAATACGTTGTCCTGATAAGAGTTAGGACTTGTTGTTTATGTTGATGAAGGCATGTAATATTGTTAAATTCCTCTTGTCCAGAAGAAATGAATTTCAACACTCCGATGAATTTCACATATATTTATACTAGCAGTATAGCCCGGCGTTGTTCGGGTGTAATGTGAACTTTAAAACTAACCCATGGTCCTGGAGCTCAGAATCTTTGGACGTTGACACGAAAGACTAAAACGCAATGGTTGTTTCTATTTAAAAAAGTCAAATTTTGATTTCCTGGTATCGATATCAAATAAGTTTTTTCGTCGTAAACAGAATTTTGAAGGCTAAATAAGTCCTCTGATTAAATGGTATCATGGCTGAGACTAAGAACTACAATTATACCTACTTAGAGCCAAACCCGAAGCAAAAACTAAAATAAAAGGGCTGAAAAAATACAGACATACAGGCAGATAAACAGACACAGACACAGACACACACACACAAACATCTTGCCTTTTATATATATATATATATATATATATATATATATATATATATATATACATATTATCGATTTTCTGCACTTTTGTAAGAACTGCAACCTTGAAAGTTCTGAATATCGTTTCTTATGTCTTTGTCTATGAGTGTATCAAATTTGATTAAAATCGGACCATTCCTTCTATAACCCGATTTTTTCGATTATCGATTTTTGATATTTATTGCGGATACCTCGACACAAAACCTAGCTAAGAACACTCGCAGACGCTTAGAATACAACTGTGTAAATTTTCAAGAAAATCGGTTCAGCCGTTTCAGAGTCTATAGGTAACGGGCACACACACACACACACAGACACACACACACAAAGTTCCATTTATAAATAAGTTTAGATAGATGATGAACAACACATCACATAAAAGGAGAGAAAAATTAAAACGTGCATATTGATAGCCAAAAAAGGTATGAAAACATTTAAATGTTTGGATATTGTAGCTATCAGGGAAGCAAACGGAATGGAGTTCAACAGGCAAGAATTGTGAGAAAAAAATGGTCGGGTAGAAGCATCAGCTACATTTAATTATTACGATGCTAAAAGTGTAAGATGCTAATTCACTTACACGCTTAAATTTACGTGGACGGGGAAAAAAGATAGAGCAACTGCCATAAAAATATTTGTAGAAAAGACAGAGGGAAGTCACGTCACGTCGGGGGAAAAGTCGTGATACCAATCAGGATCGCCTTGCATTACAGATCCTTCTTTGGATTTTGTCTTGAACATCGAGATGAATTGCAGGTGCATCCGACCATATATGCCATAGTATTTGATAGATTTATAAATGTATAGTAGTCGGCAGCAGACACATACAGCGGCAAAGTTCCATTGATAAATAAGTTTAGATTAGATATATACGGATATGTGTATGTAGGGTGACTAAAAAGTAACTCCATATTTTATGAATGAGTGACCAGCCAGAAATCTTGTGGGCGCGTATAATGATATGCGCTAAAAAGTCTGCCTACTTCCACCGAACGCCCATAGCCCAGGGGTAGAGTCGCCGACTGACGCCATTTCGGTCGGTTTTCATTCCTGGATAAAAAAGCAATCGGAGTCTAACATTACTGATGAGCTGTGATACGGCGAAACAGATCTGTCTGCGGATGACAATATATATATATATATTACGTTGCAGTCAAAACATGAGGATAAGATCATTGGAGTAGATAGATCTATCTATCGCCCGGTTCACACCCCACCCACGTCTATTGAACAGGTGAAGAGGCTCATCCCTTGTTCCCTGTTTAGGATGTGGTTTCCGGCTTTCTCTTTTCCATTCTTCTCACTTTGTTTTTTTTTTTTCATTTGGAGTAGATAGATCTATCTATCGCCCGGTTCACACTCCACCCATGTCTATTGAACAGGTTAAGAGGCTCATCCCTTGTTCCCTGTTTAGGATGTGGTTTCCGGCTTTCTCTTTTTCAATCTTTTCACTATTACGTAGCCCCTTGCACATCAGTGGCGTTACCGCCTTGCTCGGGGTGATACAATTAAAAAAACAAAGATAACAACGTCAGAAACATAACATCTACTAGAATGGCCACTGAAGTGGCTGAAAGCACTTCGAAAGTTGCATCGCGATATCCCGGAGCACAAAGAAAGCGAGAGATTTTATGTTTCTTTCTTATCGCTGTATTCAGTATTATACTGAATCCAGCGATACTGAGCTGCATGAAGTTCGTTGGCATGCAAAGTGAGGTAAACCCTGCAAAGATATTCATTAAGAGAGACATAATTGTTTCTCAAAAACACAGAAAAATAATTTGGCAAAAAGGAAAAGTTAACTAATCATTTATCTATTCTTTCGATTTCTCTTTTTCTACTCTACTCCGTCGATGTTTGTAAGACCCGGAACTTTACGATAAATCAAAATATTATGGACCAACGAAATAGGCCCATTTGCTTATAAACAAGCGAACAATTTGATTCAGTCTTGCACACCCTTTGCATATCGGCGTGTGATGAGATTCGTCCAATATAGACTGGCAGTCCGATTTGGCTATTAACCGAAAATAACTTTTTATCTTTTTCGAAACTGGACATTTAACAGTAATATATTTATGCTAAAAATTTTTCTAATATTAAGACTTCTTCCATAACGGACATTTAAAAATAACATATTTGTATCCAAAATAAAAATACAGTTTTATTAGTAACAGTTCTTGCGTTGTTTACATTATGAAACGTTGATACCAATAATCAACCGGAAAGAAACCACTCCTTTACGTCTCTACGTGAGATACTGAGTGAAAACAGAATACGCTCTTCTTCTTCTTCTATGTGCCCTGTTCCTTCAGGACGTAGGCGATAATAGCTCTCCACGTCTCCCTATCCCTTGTGGCTCTTAGTATGTTTGCTCCTGTTGCTCCTGGCAACCCCCGTTCCGTCATCCACCTGATCAGACCCTGCAAATATGTTATCCACTGCCTTCCTCTGTCTCTCCTTCCTTCTATCTGACCAGTCAGTATCAGGTTCTCCAGGCTCTCCTTCCTCATTGCATGTCCCAGGAACTTCAATTGTCTCTTCCTGATGCTCAGCATCAATTTCCTTTTTGTTGCCATTCTTTCTAACACCTCTTCGTTGCTTGTATGCTCAGTCCACGATATCCGTAGCATCCTTCTGTAGAACCACATTTCGGCCGCTTCCAGTTTTGTCCTCATTTTCGATGATATTGTCCAGCATTCACTGCCGTATTGAAGAACTGACATCACGTAGCAGTCTAGCACTCTTTTTTCGTTTCTATTGAGATTTCCTGTGTGTTAGTATTTTGCTCATCTTCTGGAACGCGTCTTTTACCATGCCAATTCGCCTTCGGATCTCCGTGTCGCACTTTCCATCTCCTGTTAGAACACTTCCTAGGTGCTTAAATTCTTGTACTTGTTTGATTCTGTTATCCCCCACATGTATTTGGCATTTTGGGTTGTATCTTTTGCTGATGACGCTCACGTCGATAAAAGAAATCAAAAGCACTTCGACGTAGTGTAAGGCTAATCAAGCTTATCTCATTTTTTTGAATGAATTCACATAATGCCAAGCAGTGAAGAATACTTTACTATGAAAGAGTAATAAAAAGGAGAAAACTGATTAGGGAACGAAAGCAATTCACAGCAACCTAGAAGAGAGAGTAGACAGTACTAGATCAATTACGACTGTGTAGTAAGTTCGATTCTCGCTTAGTAAATCGTTTCGAGCACTCATACGTGGTACAATGGTTAGCTAGCGTTTATAAGAAGTCTTAGCTCTACTACGACTGAGTACTCAGTTTGGTCTTAACTGGCTGCTCCATGATTTCGGCCTTTTGCCACAAGTTATCCCGCTTAAGAATCAAACTAATCAATTCGTAATGAAAAGTCGATCAGTGAAATAATAAAAACTACTATGTTTTAAAGTAGAGCATGGATAAGCATCTTTATTTCTGTTACAATTTTTTCTCTTAATTTTAATCCACGCCGTATTGCTAACTAACAAATAACAGCAATAGCACTAGGCTCGTTACCAACTATAAGACTCGGGTTCAATCTATCTACGACACTTTCCCAATAATATTGTCCTTGGAAAGTTTATGTAAATTACACCACGGTTTGGTGTAAGTCTTTTCGATAAAGGAGAGTACATAAAACGGTTCTTAATATTTTTTTAATCATTTCATCCCAAGCAAGGCGGTACCACCACTGTTGTTCAGGTGTCTACATGAAATATTTAAAGTTTTAGGCAGAATGAGAGTGAAGACAAAGACGAACCAGATACAGTGGGTGCAAGAGAAAGGACAAGAGAAGGACGGGAACATAGGTGTGAAAACAGTTGCGAAAGTAGAGAGAAAGGAAAAGAACAAGATATACGGGATGGTGTAGAAAAGGCTGGAGTTATGTGGATAAGATATGGAAATTGACATTGCATTTAAATTCCTGGAGGTTGTAGCCGTCACGAAAGCAAGTATATGGAAGGGAGTTCCACATGTGGAAAGCGCAAGAAAAGAAATTGCTGGAGTAGAATTGTTGGTTGCATTTGGTTGATCTAACTGTAAAAGGGTGAGATGTTACTGCCAGTTTGGTTACCCGACTAAATTCTTGTGAAGTGTGGACCAATGACCTAAGTTCGTCAGGGAAGAAGCCATGGAAATATTTATAGAAACAGAAGGAAGCCACGTCCTGACGATGAGAAAGTGGTTGAAGTCGTGCGACTAGGTCGAGACCAATCACATTACAGATTCTCCTTTGGAGCCTGTCGAGAACACTGAGACTAACAACAGAGGCGCCTGACCAGATATGACAACAGTATTACATGCACGAAATATTGTAGAAATATTGCGTTAGCACAATGTCATAGGTCATCATGGCTGAGGGCTTTAAGATACTAACTTCTTTTAACTACTGATAACAACTGATAACGCAAGATTATATGTTCTCTTCCAGAAACTGTAACTAAGTTGTGCCCACTATAGTCGTAGTATAAAGAGAAGACAAACTTTGTTTTCTTGGCATCAGTGTATGATAATACTATTGAGATGAGCTGTATCCTTTGTTTAAAATTATTGTCATTAATGTTTAAAATATAATAATAAAAGTTTAACTTGCTTTTTAAGATTTTTTCGTAACGCCAATTTCTGAAAATATTGTATTACTGTAGTGAACAAAACAAGTTCTAGATTTAAACATTCAAATGCTAAGCACTAACTCATTGATTTTGTTAGAAATAAACGGATTTTCTCGAATTTACAAACTTTGCTTAACACACAAAACTCGAGAAATATCACATCTCGATGCGAAATGTTTTCGGCCAGTAGAAAACTAGGAAATATCTAAAAACAAAATAGAAAAAACAGAATCACATCCGGGAGTGAATTCCCAAACGAAATGAAACCCGGGCCAAGTTTGACAAGCGTAATTTACATATACTATTGACAAACGTCAAGCGATCGCTTTTATTGTCTTTAGCTTTCTCTCTCACCTCTAACCTTCCTTCTCACCATTCACCCTCAGCCATAACTTCAAAAACACTCCTACCCAACAAACGCTCATACATACACACATACGTTCCTGCTTGCGTACACATAAACTGACTCTTGCCAGGACTACTACGAACATTTCAACGAACTCTTGATACCCTTAACTTCTTAATACTGTTTCTCATTAAACATTAACTTCTACTAATCATGTTATTCTTTTCTATTAATAAATTTCCATTTAAAAATGCAAAAGGTATATTTTTATTCTTCCACAAATCCACACATTCCAATCTCTAATCTTCTGATGATAGCGAATAATCCTAAGTTGTGGGGAGTTCGGTTTTGTTCGACACAAGGTCAATTAAAAATATTAACCATCTCCCTACTGCTTCATAAGTCTTATATACAGAAAAGTCTGGAGGCCTAAATCCAGAAAAATGTATTTAAAATGAAAATAAAAAAACGATGCACTAGGACAACAGATATAAAAATATTCCTTTTATGAAAGGATGAGATAAAAAACATATGCAGTTAAGAAACTTTTAAACTTAACCTCTGACTTAGCGACCCAGACTATTTTAAATTCGTTTTTAATATAGTAGAAGCAAAGCAGCATTACATTGTTCGGACTATTATCCTCATCTTTGTTGCCACTTGTACGACGTTTCAGCCGTTGTACGCTCCGACCTTCTTCAGGTGCTAGGAATTTCGAACCGAACCCTTTATTACAATCGCTGAGGTATATCATCCTCATTCCTTGCGTAAAGATTGGAAGTCATGCGTTATCTCTCTCTAACCCTGCAAGTTACTTGTTCACCACTGCTGTAGCTCATAACCGTAAGAGTCAAGTCAGGAATTTACCAACGTCTATGTGCCATGTGTCCTTAAGGACAAGGACAACTAAATTTTTGGGGACTTATAAAACTAATGTCCAGTAACACATTTTGTTTTACCATGAGATAACTCATGACTTCCAATTGCGGCTTTTCGTAAGGAATGAGTATATATGCAGTTAAGAAACTTTGAAACTTAGCCCCCTACCTTTAACCTCTGACTTAGCGCCCCAGACTTTTTAAAATTATTTTTTAATATAGTAGAAGTAAACCAGCATTGCCAACGTTACAAGTATTTTTAGAAGGAGTTTCGATTAATTACTCTATTTTCCTTGTTAGTTTTTTACTAAAATCTATCCAGTCAGTTATTAAAATAAAATAAACAGCTGTGAGCAAATCTCTAACTCGATTTTCCACGGGACAAAACCCAGTTGTGGAGAATTTTTCAACCTGTCAGATTCCTCAAATATTAGACAAAATTTACCCATGCATTGGTTCTATTTCTTCAGACTAACGCTGTATTGTTGTTTATATTTCAGTAACAACGATACCCTCAAGTTTATAACTGCTTCTTAGATTAGGCATTGTGAATACTTTTCTGTAATCATCTCTTTCAATTAGATCTTATTTTAATTGGTTAATTAAACGTGAGAATATTTAACCCTAATTATTCATCAGTAGGCAATGGAAACTTGAATTAAAATGTACACTCCCTATCTCTTATTTTTGACATTTTGCAAATTAACAAAGTTTGGTTGTCGTGTGAATTAGCGGGTGTGAGTTATGAAAAGCTCTCGTGAAATTTATCGCCCACTTTAAACGAGGCTGATTTACGTCTGAAGTCATTTGTGCGTCATCACTTCTGCAGTAAGCAAGCTTCTTCAATGTCTTTTATCTGCTTCATGTTTACAAATATAGTAAGCACATTATTGGGTCAATAACCTATTGTATTAAAGATTTGGCTCGGGAATTGTCGACTTGGATTAAGCGGAAACAGGGCATGCAATAACTGAACAGTACTAAATAAGAACTACACGAGATGTCCCTAGACATGATCAGCGGAACGACAACAATCTATTCCCGTAGATTTAATAAAGTTTGTTTTAATCAAGGTTACCCGGATGGACATGCTCATGAGGCAGGCCGGGATGGGAACAGAACCACCGAAACTTTGTGATAACAAAAACGAAAAGAAAGACAATACCTCGCGTGTAGGCAATGTAAATAGAAACATTACTCTTATTACTCAGTTTGTGGCAATATCAGTATGTCCTAAGCAAATGATGTTTAGGGACAAACATTAAAAAGAGAAAAGAAAATCAAAGACAATGATTTCATTCTAAGTAAATTTCGAGAATGTCTAATAGCATAAGGAGCATGGTAGATATTGACTGATTTTATTGCCCTTACAGTATTTACACTGTTCGGACTATTATCCTCATCTTTGTTGCCATTTGTACTCCGTTTCGGCCGTTGTACGCTCCGGCCTTCTTCAGGTGCTAGGAATTTCGAACCGAACCTTTTATTAAATTCGCTGGGGTATATCATCTTCATTCCTTGCGCGAAGCCCCGATTGGAAGTCATGCGTTATCTTTCTCTAACCCTGCAAGTTACTCGTTCACCACTGCTGTAGCTCATAACTGTAAGAGTCAAGTCAATAATTAACCAACCTCTATATCCAATGTGCCATGTGTCCTTAAGGACAAGGACAACTAAATTTTTGGGGACTTATAAAACTAATGTCCAGTAACACTTTTTTTTACCATAAGATAACTCATGACTACCAATCGCGGCTTTTCGCAAGGAATGAGTATGATATACCCCACTGATTGTAATAAAGGGTTCGGTTCGAAATTCCTGGCACCTGGAGAGGGCTGAAGCGTACAACGGCCGAAACGACGTACAAATGGTAACAAAGATGTCCGAATAATGTATATACTACCTCATCTCAAAAATATAGACAAATATTTATTACCCTTCGTAGGAACATTTTGCCGACTACTTCTCAGTGAAGGAGAGAAATAAAGCAATTGAGCGAGATCATTTTGCCCTTTAGCATCAAACAGTTTCGGGCCGTGTGCGATCAGTTAGAGGTAAAAATTCTCACAGCCTTCCGTCATTATATTATGCACCGTAGAAGATATAACTAAAATACATCAATTAAATTATTTATAATATAGCGGAAACATAGAGAATCTTTACATATGTACACGAAGTAAGCTTTTGGATAAAATTAGTAAAAAACACCTTTGATACACCTTTGATATACTTTTTAGTTCTATGTAGGAAAGTAGCTTAGCGATTATCGGCGCGTTTAAAGAAATTAGGAAATTGAGTTCAAGTTCCAGGCAAGGTCGTTGGGCACTGTTTCCCACACATCATGTTACAAATTTTAGTTGTCTCTTTCAGATTCTGAGTATAAATGCTCCTTAAGAATTCCCTCTTGCTTACTCGAAGAGTATATTAAGGATTTGGAATTAATATAAATTAAACAAATATTATTATATAATTGTCTTATTAGTGGGAATGAATATCTGAAATGCAGAGATTTAATTAACTCATTTATATAAAAAAAACACCACTTAAATATCGTTCCTGCATTAAGATTACTTACCAATTATTGGTTTTAGCTCCGTCAAACTAAATTGAAATAACTACACGACGTATAGCGGACCCTGCAGAAGTTTCACTGTGCTTAATTATATTTTTAATATAATGCATGATATCACACGCCTAAGTACATTTTACTTTGACGACGTTACGATTACAAGTGATTCATAAAAGTGAAGAAGAAAATGCTTTTTCTATTTAATCACTTTATTCACATTATTGAAATGTTTATTATTATTTCATTTATTAAAATTTGCATAATTTCCAATTATAAAACACACGTATAATTCAGCAAAACATTGTTAATTTCCTAATTTACGCACGCACGCACACACGCACACATTGTAAAATGCAATCAGATGTCTAACCGTAAAGATGAGCTGTGATACAGCGAAACAGATCTGTCTGCGGATGACTATATATATATATATATATATATAAATATATATATATATATATATATATAGAGAGAGAGAGAGAGAGATAGATAGATAGATAGATAGATAGATAGATAGATAGATAGATAGATATATGATTAAATAAAGAAGATAAGAGAAAAACAATATTTTTTACGTGTTTCCTCTTATGATGGACTTCAAAAAGGCAAAGAGTTGAAATTAATATTATTTTAAATAAAGTATCTATTAAAAACAATATTTTGGATACTAGAAAAAACGCTCATAAATATTCATAAGATTAGCTGAAATTGTTATACATTTAAAAAGCGTCATAATTTCTGTTTGAAGAGATTTATATATATATATATATAACATATTTCTGTGTTTATATATATATCTGTTTGAAGAGATGTTTATATATATATATATATATATATATATATATATATATATATATATAACATATTTCTGTTTGAAGAGATCTTTATGTGTGTTTATATATATCTATATATATGTATATATATATTTATGTTTAAAGAGATTTATATATATATATATATAACATATTTCTGTTTGAAGAGATTTTTATGTGTGTTTATATATAGATTTCGTGTATCAAGACAGCAGATAATTTTCTCAACATATACTGTTAAATATAAGCGAGAATGAATGTCTATTATGTTTAATCATTAGCCGCTCTAAACATCGTATTTTAAATTTAATTTCAGGTGAAAATAAAGAAACAATTCTCCAACATTTGGATAATTTTTTAATAAGTTGGTTCTAAGCTTTCGGCTCACATGAGCTATCTTCAGAGAGGTTACAAAAACTTTAACATAAAAACATCTACCATCAGCGACGATTTATCTTGTGTTGACATACAAATTTGCTAAGCAACAATAACAGTTACCAAAAATAGCAAACGCAGTTCGTAAATTTGTAATGCGGTTCTATGACGTCACACCGCGTGAGAGCTCGAAATATTAACAAAACCATATATTTAAATGCAATGTAATGATCAGATTTAAACGTGATTTTATTAAGTGTGGGTTGTTTAGATTTAATGTAGATGGCTTCCAATATATATATATATATATATATATATATATATATATATATATATATAAAATCTCCTCAAATATATATATATATATATATATATATATTGTGTGTATTTTGGCAGCATTTTTTCATTAATGCAGGTTTCATTGAATAATATAGACAAGTTTTGTCTATTAATTTTGTGTAGGATCCGTTCATACCGTTTCATAAATTGTTTAATGTAGAGTGCTTCGAGGATTTTTAGTTTCTGCTTATTATTTTCTTGTTTGAGTATGTACGTGTTATCAACAAGCGTTTTTCTCAGAAGTGTGCGTTGATAACCGTGTTGTTCTAAATGACGGAATATATTTGAATTTTTATTTAAGTGCAACGTCAGACGCCGTGAGAGCGAATTTGTGGTGTGGCCGATGTAGATATTATTGAGGTTGTTAGAGATACATTCTCTAAATGGACATATGAATTTATATACTACATTGGTTTTTTGCAAATCACGAACGGTGGGGGAAGAGTCGTTGCGGACAAATGAATTAGATGTAGTGGATTTAGTGTAATATATAATGAACTTAATTCTTTTGTTAGAGTCTGTCGGAGAAATATTAGTATTTATGAGTTTTTTTAGGATGTTTTCATCTAGTTGGTAGTTGGAGTGCATCTGGCTACGGTATAAGAGAGTGATATGTTTAGGATTGGTTGGGTTAGTATCATGTGTTGTTTTTTCCATGTTAAGCTTTTTAAGAAAGTAATGTATTTGTTCATCAACTATGTAGTTGGGAAAATTATTATTGATGAGTGTCTGTTTTATGTTTTTTAGTTCACTGTAGAAGATCTGATTTGTAGATGAATTGACTTTTGCACGGTATAATAGATTTTTTATAATGGCTATTTTGTAATAGTGGGGGCATTCACTAATATAATTGAGTGTGGAGGGATTTTTATTAGTGGGTTTTTGATACGGTGAGTTAGTAAATTTATTGTTGTCAGTGTTAATTAATATATCAAGAAAAGGAATTTTGTTATCTTTTAAATATAAATTTAAACCTGGTTTGAATACAATCAATTTCGATATTTCCAACAACGTACTCAAATGTCTGTAATCAGACCAGGGACCACAACACCACTATTTTGTCACTGTCTTCGGCCATCCGCCACGGTAGGGATGGACTTATATTTTCAATTCAATTGTCTTTATTGTTAATAGCTTAAATGTTCTATGTTTACTGTGTATTAATATTTACTCTTTGATAATGGCTTATGTGAGCCGAAAGCTTAGACCCGATAAAAAATTCAACAAATACTGTGATTTTTTGTTGTCTTTTAACGACATCACCATCAAGTATATCAGACGGTATGAACGGATCCTACACAAAATTAATAGACAAAACTTGTCTATATTATTCAATGAAACCTGCATTAATATATATATATATATATATATATATATATATATATATATAACATAGTGATGATCCACGTTTACTGTCTTAATATGCATAGGAAAGACTATTAAAAAGTTGTAAGTTTAAAAATGTATTTTTTGACAGTATTTGTTTATTTCTATTATTATATTTTATATTTCAGACCGCCCTCGGTCCTTCATCAGAAACAAATGATTTTAAAATTTGAATTAGAAACGTATTTCGCGAGAGCGTCTGTGGAGAGAGTTTGTTTACATCACGTGACGCGTTTGATTACATCACGTGACGCGTCTGTGGAGAGAGTTTGTTTACATCAAGTGACGCAGAAAGCGACAGATTTCTTTAAAAACATAATTATCGTACCAGCCGATATAAACCATCTATAACCATCTTAGACACTAACAACTATATTAAAGAAGCAGAATCACAACTTCAAAATAACAGGTTCTATGTCTCCTTACCTCTAGATCCGACTAGCACTTACAAAACAGAATTATCACTTCTCATTCAGAACCTGAATCACAACATAAAAAAATAAAATCAAATCTCTTATTCCTGAGAACCCCAAAACAGCAACATTCTACACTATCCCAAAACTACATAAACTCCCCAAAATCATTTCAGAAAAACACCCTAACACCTCTTCATCCAACCCACATCATACTAAACAATCAAATAATGAAGAGATCTATAACATTTCAAAAGCCCTTATAATCATCCTACCTGGCAGACCCATAATATCAGCCATTGGTGCCCTCACAGAACTTATATCTGGGTACATAGACAATATCCTAAAACCTTTATTGCCTGACATACCTAGTTATATTAGAGACATTACTGACTTTCTCAACAAATTATAAAACATTAACTTAGTCCACGATGATAATATCCCAGTAACGATGGATGTTACGTCTCTTTACACGAACGTTCCACATGTTGAAGGAGTATCAGCTTGCCATGAGTTCCTTAAAAGCAAACTACCTAACAACCAAATCACAGATTTATGCCAATTAATAAATTTCATTTTAACACATAATAATTTTAAATTCAACAACAAACACTGTTTACAGATTAGTGGCACAGCAATGGGCACGAAAATGGCACCTAGTTATGCCAATATCTTTATGCACATTCTAGAAAGAAAGATACTAGACAATTCACAATATAACCCATCACATTATTTTAGATACATTGATGACATTTTCTTATTATGGACTCATGGATTAGAAAAATTAAAAAACTGTTTTACTTTATGCAACAACTTCCATAATACAATTAAATTTACCATGGAGTACTCATACACATCCGTCCCTTTCTTAGACGTCATGATAAAATTATGTGCGTTGTGGTACAGTGGATATCGGCTCGAAACGAGAAACCGGGGAGCCGAGTTCGAATTCCAGTTGAATCCATTGTATTCACTTACGCGCAAATACCCTTGGGAAAGGTATTAACCCGTCTAGCAGGACAGATTGGGTTCTATAGCCTTGGTCGGCAACCAGTCTACCGCAGTCATGTCTCTTTCGAGACATGATCGCCCAAGCGTGTATTACGTATGACACTTAACTGACTGACACTTTCCACCAGTCTATAAACCCACAAACCAACATAAATTCCTACACTTTAACAGTTGTAATCCCCTTAAATTAAAAATCTATCGTATACAGCTCATTTCTAAGAATCAAACGCATATGCTCAGACCATCCAGAATTTCTAAACAACATTAACAACCTAACAAAGCAATTTCTAAAATGTAAATACCCAATAAAAATAATAAAAGAAGCACTAAATAAAACCATCCACATAAATCGTAACACACTTCTCACATACAAGAAAAGAAAAAACAACAACCGAATTCCCATGGTTTGTAACCACAATCAACATTCCCACACACTTATCAAAAATTTAAAAAATGATTACAAGAACCTCCAGTCAAACAAAAAAAATCAAAGACATTTTCGATAAACCATCCATAAACAATGAAACAAACACCCGACCTATCAACTATCCTCACTTCTACCAAATATCTAAAAAATACAAACCTATCAGGGAATTTAAAATGTCAGAAACCCAGGTGTTTAATTTGTAAACATTTAGTAAACGACACAATATTCTCTGTACCCAACACCAAAATCAAATTGCACCCACCACGCCTCACCTGTGACAGCAAAAACATTATATACTTTCTCTTCTGTTCAATATGTCCCAATAGTAGATATATTGGCGAATCTGACAATAGCTTTAGATTTCGTTTCAACAATCACAAACTTAGCATACGTCAGAATAATCAATATTCCCCAATAGCAGTCCATTTCAATCAACCGGGTCACACTTTAGAAAATTGCAAATGTTTACTAATAGACTCCGATTTTAGTTCTACACACACACGCAGAAAGAAAGAAAAATACTGGATTTTAAAATTAAATACACACGCTAGGGTTAAATAGGGACTTAGGTGTTTTGAATCTTTACAAATATTTCAATAGCTAAACTTATTTTGATACATTCAAAAAATGTTTATCTAAAACAAAATTTATAAGTATTATTAAAGATAGGTTTACGTTTACAAATATTAAAAAAAAACTCTGTCGCTTTCTGCGTCACTTGATGTAAACAAACTCTCTTCACAGACGCGTCACGTGATGTAAACAAACGCGTCACGTGATGTAAACAAACTCTCTCCACAGACGCTCTCGCGAAATACGTTTCTAATTCAAATTTTAAAATCATTTGTTTCTGATGAAGGACCGAGGGCGGTCTGAAATATAAAATATAATAATAGAAATAAACAAATACTGTCAAAAAATACATTTTTAAACTCACAACTTTTTAATAGTTTTTCCTGTATATATATATATATATATATATAGTCTTCCATCGACAGATCTGTTTCGCTGTATCACAACTCATTAGTACGGTGCCACATCCGATTACTTCTAGCCAGGATTGAAACCCAACTAAATTCAGTCAGCAATTCTACCACTGAGTTATGGACGTTCGGTAGAAGCAGGCGGACCTTTAGCGTGTTATGTAACCTACGCCCCTCGCAGAGAGTGTTCAAATTCATTACTGAATAAACGATGATAATATATATATATATATATATATATATATATATAGTGCGTGTGTGTGTGTGTGTGTGTGTGTGTGTGCGTGCGTGCGTGCGTGCGTGCGTACGTGTGTGTGAGTGTGTGTATGTGTGTGTGTGTGGATTGAATGGGCCGGATAATTAGAGGAATAAAATGTCAACAAAATGATGACAATATTGGTAAGAAGATTGAATGATATATATATATATATATATATATATATATACGCACACACGCTATTTTATATCCATATGTTTACGGAAAGTTTCCATGGTTAACGAAATGGATTAACAATCAACAAATTTAATTTATTTGTTTGAACATTATTTTTAGTAGATATTCGTATTTCAGTAGACATTCTGTTTTTAATTAAACAGTATATTTATATCAATATTTCTATTCTGTAGTGTTATACACATAAATCTACTGCTTAGTTAAAAGCAGAATATCTACTCAAATACGACTATCTATTAAATATTATGCTCAATCAAATTTAATATATATGTTTATAAATATGTAAATTTACACGAGTTGTTGAGCAAATGTTTCGGGGATTGAATGCACGAAATATAATTCTTGAGGAAAGAAAAAACTGAAAGAATATGGCATTCTTTATTTTAAGAGATTTCAAGAGATGCTTTATATTTCTATCGAGACGCAGAAAACTCATTGTAAATTAAGAGATAAACATAAAGTGATTTTTCAGTTTCTTCAAATTAATCTCTGAACCTGTTACATAATGGATATGGAGGTGGTGTATAGATAACCGCTTTCGATGAAAAATCAAAGAGCCAAGTTCGAATTCCAGTTGAGTCCATTGTATTCATTTACGCGCAAATAATCTTTGAAAAGGTGTGAATCAATAAGTTCCTCACCACTTTAGCTGTGTTTGAAATGGTAAGGTTGCGTGGAATCTTTAACTTTGGTTGGCAACCTATCTAAAAAAAAGGGACACTATGAATTAAAAAAAAACGAGTCATTTGGAGACCTTTCAGCACGCCATATTCACCAGTTGTCTGTAGTTCTTTTTTGTTTTTTTTTTCTTTATTCATTTCACCCCAAGCAAGGCGTTAACGCTAATGACGTGCAGGGGTTTACATAAGAGAGTTGAAGTATTAGGCAGGAAGAGAGTGAAGACAAAAACGAACCAGTTACAGAGGATGAAAGAGAAAGGACAAAAGAAGGATGTGGACACAGGAGTGAAGATGGTTACGATCACTATTGTATTCTATTCATTTAGGTAGTCAGACTGTTAGCTTCTAAGTACCCTTATACGTCGACTTCATTTTTCGAAATTTACGCACACATCTAATTTACACTACTTATTTTTGAACTAATATCCTCATTTTGTTGTTTATTATCAAAACATTTCGGCCGTTATACTCTTTGGTCTTCCTCAAGTTTATATTGTTTTGAGTAACCTCCAGAGAATTCTGAACTGAACCCTTTATTTATGCGGATTGTTCTCGTTCCACTGCTCATGCCTAGCGATATCGTCCTTAGTTTATTTAGTTCAGTGTTTGGTGTCGTTGGATTATTTTTAATCTGCATTCCTGCTGGAACGATCATACGCTTCCAGATCAAAATTTATCCGGTTTGAACCTGTTGAAACACTTTTGTAAGGTTCAGCGGTTGACATATCCTTTGTGCCATTAACTATGGTACGATCTCTTATATTTTTTGATGTTTGTACAGCATTTTTTTTCATTCCTCAAATAAAAATGAATAAAATAAGGAAAACATATCTTCCATTTTCATCAGTAGTAATGTAAAACTTTTTAAATTCACAATCCATTCACAAATCGCATAGAAAAAAACGATGAAGCGTCACCTTTCAGAATATGATTATATCTTAACTTATTTATAAATGGAACTTTGTCTCTGTGTGTATGTGTATGTGTGTGTGTGTCTGTGTGGGTGTGTGTCCGTTTCCTATAGACTCCGAAACGTCTGAATCGATTTTCTTGAAAATTTACACAGTTGTAATATAAGCGTCTGCGAGTGTTCTTAGCTAGGTTTTGTGTCGAGGTACCCCCGATAAATATCGAAAATCGATAATCGAAAAAATTTTAATCAAATTTCATACACTCATAGACAAAGACATAAGAAACGATATTCAGAAGTTTCAAGGTTGCAGTTCTTAGAATAGTGCAGAAAATAGATAATATATATATATATATATATATATATATATGAAAGGCAATATGTTTGTGTGTGTGTCTGTTTATCTGCCTGTATGTCAGTATTTTTTTCAGTCCTATTTTTTAGTTTTTGCTTCGGGTTTGGCTCTAAGTCTTAGTCTCAGCTATGATACCATTTACTCAGAGAACGTATTTAGCCTTCAAATTTCAGTTTACGACGAAAAAGACTTATTTGATATCGATACCAGGGAATCAAAATTTGACTTACATCCATTCAATTTTCTTTCAGTCTACGGTTTCGCTTTAAATGGAAACAACTATTGCTTTTTAGTCTTTCGTGCCAACGTCCAAAGAGTCTGAGCTCCAGGACCATGAATTAGTTTTAAAGCTTTCATTACACCCGAGCAACGCCGGGCTATACTGCTAGTCTAATTAAATAAAAGGCAAATTCTGTCTGTCCATCCGTGCGTCTGTAACTCCTCTAACTCTGGCCACATTTGCTCTCTTTAGATATGCAGGGTGACCCAAACAGAACGGGAACTTTTTAAGTGTGTATCGGCACACATGAGCAAGTGGTAGCACTGCAAAAACAGTGTCCTCACGAAGTAAACACTCTGACATTTCAGTAACCATGGATCAGTGGAACGGGCAACAGCGTGCGTTAGCCATAAAAATGTTTGATAAAAACGGTGATAATTTGACAGTTGCGCAGAGGGAGTTCAGCCAGATTTGTCCGTTTGTGATTTTTTCTTGTGAGGCCATCTCAAGATTAAAGTGCAGACGACTCGACCAAGAACTCTGGATGATGAGTTAAAACAGAAAATTCAAGATGAAATTCACAGTCTCCCAGCTGAGATGTTGCAGCGGTCAATGAAGAATCTCAACAGCATATTTCAAGAATGCATTCGTACAGGAAGACGCCATCTACAGAACGTAACACTTAAAAAATGAAAATTCCATCATTGTCTTTCTGAAATGGTATGTCTTAAAATTTCAATTACTTTGAATGAGATATTTTTCTTCCACTACTCTTCGTTTTATTGGATTGTTAAAAAAAATTCCCGTTTTTTTTGGGGTCACTATCTATTATATCTTTTTGGAATCAGGATGATTCCGGGATTGAAAATTTAACCATCGTTTGGTGATTGAACATATAGCATTAATATTTGTGTCCAGATGAGGAGGAAACAGTTAAAAATTCAAATTTTAAAATATCTGAAACAAAAATTAGTGATTTTAAAAGTTTTTATATCGCCTTTAAAGTAGTATGAAAAAATTCAGTTTAAAATAATCTTCACAACTTTAGGATTTGAGGTATTCAATTTTAATTTGTTCAAAATGCCAAGGAATCAGTGTTAAAGTGAGAGGTTTCGCAACAGGAGGTTTTAAAGTTCCACAGAATTTGTGGTTTGAAAAACTCAATTTTGGCCTCAGTTAGAATGTTGGCCTAAATTAGAATTTCGGTCTTTTGATCGGAAAAAAACACTTTAACTCAGATTTGGGCTATAGGTTTAGACTTATAGCCCAAATCTGAGTTAAAGTGTTTTTTTGAATATCCATGAAATGCATTTCAAAGTTATTTTTTCAAAATAACTATTTCTGTTTCCTGCGCTAGACAAGATATCCCCTTACTTTGGGGCTGGAAGCTCAAATATCGCTCTAAAAGAGCGAGCTTAAAAGTCCACATGGAGTGCGGTTTTTAAGTTTGTACTCTATGCGGACAATTTACTTTACCACGTGACTAAATCGTGTGTCTAATTCTCACCTACTGATAAACGCTACGAACTTCTGTTCCAACCCATACCTCCCAAAACTTTCTTAAAAAGAGTATATCACACAAGGCCCCAGACTTAATAAAAACCGTTTTATCACCAAAACATTTGTTGATAAGAAAAACGACCAAAGTGTTTTTAATTATTTTTAGCGTGCTCGATTATTAGCCTGAAACTAAAATGAAAATAAAAACTTCAAGAAAGACTTTTTATTTTAAAAAAATTAATTTTAAACCTTAAGTATCGCATTTTTGTGAAGGTACCTAATCTATCTATCTATCTATCTATCTATCTATCTATCTATCTATCTATCTATCTATTTTCTATTAATTAACTAAATTAATTATTTTATTATTTTATTACTTATATATATATATATATATATATATATATATATATATACATATCATTCTGTTCAGATCTATATATCTATACATATCTATCTATTCGTATTTATCTATCTATCTTTCTGTTCATATCTATCTATCATTCTGTTCACATCTATCTATCTATCTATCTATCTATCTATCTATCTATCTATCTATCATTGACTGTTTCTATCTATCTATCTATCTATCTATCTATCTATCTTGTATCGAGGCAGCAGATAATTTTCTGAAAATATACTCTTAAATATAAGAGACAATTAATGTCTATTATGTTTAAACATGAGCTGTTCTAAACATCATATTTTGGCTTTAATTTCAGGTGAAAATAAAGACAAAAATTCTCCAACATTTGGATAATTTTTTATTAAGTTGGTTCTAAGTTTTCGGCTTACATGAGCCATCTTCAGAGAGGTTACAACGACGTTAACATAAAAACATACACCATCAGCGACGATTTTATCTTGTGTTGACATACAACTTTGCTAAGCAACAATAACAGTTACTAAAAATAGCAAACGCAGTTCGTAAATTTGTAATGCGGTTCTATGACGTCACACCGCGTGACAGCTCGAAATGATAACAGAACCATATATTTAAATGCAATGTAATGTGTTATGACCAGATTTAAACGTGATTTTATTAAGTGAGGGTTGTTTGGATTTGTAGATGGCCTCCAATACCTGAAGGTTCTTTTTACTGTGTGTATGAGTGAGGATTATTGTATTGTTGACTAAAATCTGTCTGATATTACCTACATGTCTATGTTTTTCTAATAAATGTTGTTTAATTGTACTCTAATCAGGAAGGTGACAGGTAAGTCTACGGGCTTGCGTGGTTGTAGTAAAACCAATATTTTTAACATTTCTAAAAAAAAAAACGTAGTCATGTACATTAAATCCAAACAACAAAAATTAATAAAATCACGTTTAAATCTGGTCATACCACATTACATTGCATTTAAATATATGGTTCTGTTAACATTTCGAGCCCTCACGCGGTGTGACGTCATAGAACCGCATTACAAATTTACGAACTGCGTTTGTTATTTTTGTAAGTGTTATCGTTGCTTAGCAAAGTTTTATGTCAAAGCAAGTTAAAATCTTCGCTGATGGTGGATGTTTTTATGTTAATGTCCTTGTACTCTCTCTGACGATGGCTCATGTGAGCCGAATGCTTAGAACCAACTTAAAAAAAATTATCCAAACGTTAGAGAATTTTTGTTTTTATTTTCATCTGAAATTAAAGCCAAAATACGATGTTTAGAACTGCTCATGTTTAAACATGATAGACATTCATTGTTTATATTTAACAATACACACACACACACACACACACACACACACACACACACACACAAACGCACACACACACACACACACACACATAGTCATTCGCAGACAGATCTGTTTCGCTGTATCACAGCTCATCGCTACGGTTAGACAGCTGATTGCTTTTTACCCAGGATTGAAATCCTACCGAATTGGCGTCAGTCGGTGATTCTAACTCTGAGCTACAGGCGCTCGGTAGAAGGAGGCAGACATTTTAGTGTGTATATTATCATTATACAAGCCCAATAGCTGAGAGTGTTCTAATTCATTGCTGAATGAACGATGTGTAGATGTTTTGCTTTTGAATTGTAACTAGAATTTAAATTTATATTCATTTATATTTACTGTCTGAATCTTCGGGGTAAGGAGTTATCATTATATACACTGTTTCATATGGATTTTCACAACGTTTCTACCATTGGGCTTTCTGGGATTCCTCAGGTGTATTTTTATCTGGCTAAGCTTCTCTGAGGGAAACGTTGTTATAACAACGACGGCGATGTGGACCATTGTCTGAATATAAATAGTATAAAGATATTTACATTTAATTAGAGAAAAGAAAATGTTGGAAAGAATGAAAATGCTAAAGAATTTGTATGCAGTATCTAATCAGCTCTACAGCAATGAATTCTGAATGATTACTTCACAATTGCAGAAGAAACTTAAAGTGACACAGATGTTGTTCTCCTTTCGAATACGTAGAATACCAAGAACAAAGTATGTAAGTTTTAAAAAAATAGGGTCTACAAGGAAAATTAAAATTAAAATTAAAATTAGAAAGTTAGAGTTGAAATTTCTTGAACACATATAGAATATAGCACTTGTAGATAATATTAAAAACCAGAAAAACGGACAGGGTTATATGAGGAGGATAACACGGGGAGGGTAAAATGGGGAGGGAAAAACGGCGAATAATTGACTTCAAGAAATTGTGTAAATAGATAGCAGATCAAGGACAAAGAGGAGCGGTAAAATATTAAAAGTTACATACATTGATTGACTGATTCGTTTTTTACGACTTATCAACCCTTTGCAGGTTTAGTTAAAGCCAGAAAATATTTTTTGTTGGGGAGGAGGTGATATTAATGGTTTAATTAGGCTCCGAATTCACTTACTCACCCTCATATATTTTTCTTCTTCTTCTATGTGCCCTGTCCCTTCAGGACGTAGGCGATCATGGTTCTCCATGTCTCTCTATCCCTTGTGGCTCTTAGTATGTTTGCTCCTGTTGCTCCTGGAAACCCCCGTTCCGTCATCCACCTGATCAGACCCTGCAAATATGTTATCCGCTGCCTTCCTCTGTCTCTCTTTCCTTCTATCTGACCAGTCAGTATCAGGTTCTCCAGGCTCTCCTTCCTCATTGCATGTCCCAGGAACTTCAGTTGTCTCTTCCTAATGCTCAGTATCAATTTCCTTTTTGTTGCCATTCTTTCCAACAACTCATCGTTGCTTGCATGCTCAGTCCACGATATCCGTAGCATCCTTCTGTAGAACCACATTTCTGCCGCTTCCAGTTTTGTCCTCCTTTTTGATGATATTGTCCAGTATTCACTGCCGTATTGAAGAACTGACATCACGTAGCAGTCCAGCACTCTTTTCTTTGTTTCTATTGAGATTTTCCTGTGTGTTAGTATTCTGCTCATCTTCTGGAACGCGTCCTTTGCCATGCCAATTCGCCTTCGGATCTCCGTGTCGTACTTTCCATCTCCTGTTAGAACACTTCCTAGGTACTTTACTAAGCTTAAAAGACCTTGTGTCTCATCTCGCTCCAGTGGGGGAGTAGGGTAAATATATCATATTTACTAAGTTTACTATGTCTCTTCAAGGTGTAGGTGATTATAGCTCTCAACAGATTCCTGCTACGTATTATCAGTGAATTGCTATGACGTCTTGAGAAACATAATGGAGTATTTTCTCGTTGCCTTCAGTTGTCACATAGACTGGTTGCCACACAATGCTGGTTAACTCAGTCTTACTTAATCTATTGCCAGTGGAAAAGAGATTACTTCATACCTTTTTCCAATGGTGTTTATGCAAAAGTAAACGCACCAGAATAAGCCGACATTTGAACTCTGCTCTGCGATTTAATTTTTTCGCGCCGCAAACAGCTATATTAACCGTAAACCCTAATCTTACTTTCGTGTCGAAGAAAGCCTAAAACGACGAACACCTAGTGGGGACTGAATATTCTATAAAGCACTCAGTTAGTTAAGTGCCATATGTGATACACGCTTTGGATGATCATGTCTCAAAAGAGACATGACTGAGTAGAAGATTATCCCGCAGTAGGTTGCAGTTGCTTTCTGCGGTAGACTGGTTGCCAACCAAGGCTATAAAACCCAATATGTCCTATTATTTAATCCATAACTGGAGGGAAGAGACGGATTAAATCTCTTTTCCAAAGATATTTATACGTAAGTGAATTCAAGGAATTCAACTGGAATTCGACCTCGGCACCATGATATGTCGTTCCAAGTCGATATCCACTGCACTACAAAGCACATACATGTCAGTTAAGTGCCATACGTGATACACGCTTTAAGCGATCAAGTCTTGAAGGAGACATGACTGACTGGGCAGACGGTTATCCCGCAGTAGGTTGCCATTCCTTTCTCCGTTAGACTAGTTGCCAGCAAAGGCTATAGAACCCAATCTGTCCTATTATTTAACCCATAACTGGAGGGAAGAGACGGATTAATACCTTTTTCAAGGGTATTTGTGCGCAAGTGAATGCAAAGAATTCAACTGGAATTCTAACTCGGTACCCCGATTTGTCGTTCCGAGTCGATTTGAATTATCTCGGGAAGGTTAAGTATGTATTAAACTTGGTAAATGCCTATATTTTTCTAAATTAGCATTCATTTTGATGCAGATTTTAAGTAACAGTTAATTCGAGCGAATACAGTCGGTCAGCATGAAAGAGCCGCCGTAAATCAATTAGACAAAATTTTACGGATTCTATTTCGTTAATTCTTTGTTATTTTTCCAAATCTGATCTCACAATGGTTCAATTTAGATGCGTCGCCTTTTCAATTAATAATTAAACTGGGCAAACGAAATCTGAACAGAGATTATTAAGAAATTGTCTTGGTTAAATTCTCATCAAACATTGTTAATTACTTTTTCTTATATGCTACGCCCTTCAATTAATATCGAGTGAAAAGAAAACTGGCTGATTTGCAAGAAAATTAAAGGCATAAACTCTGGAAACGAGCAAGATTCTTTTGACAATAAGCTATCTGCATCCTGTCTTACAGTCCGTAACTAAATGAGAGTAAAATAAAAACATTTAAGTATCCGGGTTCCTAACAGAAGCGAAGAAAAATGCGGTTTATTTTCATCGGGAATATGAAACATGGCCTAAGATATGGTGTGTGATTAGTACAACGGTTATAGACGAAAAAACTAAAACCGACGAGCCAAATTTAAATTCTGGTCTAATTTGTAGCATTCACTTTCGCACTTTTAACTTTAGAATCATTGGCGGACTGTGTCTAAAATATTAGAATATTATTTTTTTTAAATGCCAGAAAACAAAGGAGGCCTACCAACAACTACTATGCTATCAATTCATTTTAGTAGAGAAAAATAACATTTTAAATATACATATAGCCAAAAGGGTACTATTAAAATGTTTGTAGAAAAAATGGTATATTTCTTAGTAATTACAGTGTAAGTACATTGCACGTTTTATTAGCATTAGTTACCAAATGTAAATACAGACTATTATAACTGAATTTTTTTATTTATTTTCTAAAATTTCAAGCAATTAGCTGATATTTTTTAATAGTTTCCTGTACAATTTACACATCAACAAAAAGACTGTATAGCATTGCATGCAGTCCATTATACAAAGAGAAATCGTTTTTGTTCGTGAGATGATTGTTCGAATCTGACAATAATTGCCCCCGCTTCTGGAACGATTTCTTTTGCAACCTGTAAGAGTTCAAATTCTAAACAGACAGCGAATTTCTTAATCGTGTCTTGGTGATCTTTAGCAGTGAACAATTCTCTCACATCGGACTTGAGTAGCTGATTAAGTGCAAATGACTGTATAAGGTACTTACTGTTTTTTATTACTAAAACACTTGTCTTTTTCCTTATTGAATTTTATATGATATAGGGGGCCCACACCATCAAGGGTCCACTTACCATCGGGCAAGCTGACAGTCTTTCATTGCTTGACAAAATTATGGAACCGTCTCTTCTTCCTTAGTTATAGATTAAACAGAGGAATAGACTGGGCTCTCCAGATTTAGGTGACATCCAGTCTGAAATAAGAAAAACACTGAATTTAAAATCATTGAGAAATCAAGGAGAAACCAATTCACTATGTTTTTCAAACAGCCATGACAATTCACAGATACTGCAGAATTTGTTGAAAAATATGACTTCCTACGTCCGGAATAGTCATCAAAAACCACTTACTTCTCATAGATCAGCGCCATATATGATGTTACTGATTTCAAGCCCATTAAGAGTTGTAATAGTTTCTTGAATTTAAATAATTTTAATGTAAAATGCAAGATATTACAGTAAAAAATTACAATTGATTGACAAAGTTTCATTTAATAAAAATTTAATAGCGAAATTTCCCTCTCTCTTAATACTCTACTCAAATTATGGAACGTGTCTTTCGCCATGCCAATTCGCCTCGAATATGGTTCTACAGTAGGATGGTGTAGATATCATGGACCAAGCATATGAGCAAGGATGAGGTGTTGAAAAGAATGAAAACGAAAAAGAAATTAATATTGAGCATCAGGAAGAGACAACTGAAGTGCCTGGGACATGCAGTGAGGAAGGAGGGCTTAGAGAACCTGATACTAACAGGCCAGATAGAGGGAAAACGATACAGGGAAAAGCAGCGGATAACATAACTGAAGGGACTGAGCAGGTGGATGACAAAACGGGGGCTGCGGGACGTTACAGGAGAAAGCGTGCCAAGAGCCACCAGGGATAGGGAGACATGGCAGGCCATGATCGCCTACGCCCTGAATGAACAAGGCACATAGAAGAAGAAGAAGAAGAAGAAGAAGAAGAAGAAGAAGAAGAAGAAGAAGAAGAATAGCATAACAACTGAAACGCTGTAATCATAATAACAAAGATGACATAATCCCGACTGCAATTACGGTAAATAATTAAATACCTTTATGACGATAAAATGTTCCATTTGTTCATATGTCTACAATTCGAAGACTTAGAATATTGCTGCTATATATGGTCCGGTGCTCCTGTTATATATCGAGAGATTTGGGATAAAACCTACAGACGAATCAGCAATATCAACCGTCCTGATCTACTGTCTCGGCTTTAGTAATTTTCCCAAAGCTGTAAAGTTGCCTACCTATAACTTTTTTTTAAAATACTTTCACGGTAATTGTTCAGATCAGCTCATCGCTGTGGTAGCTCGAATAAATATAAGCAAAGTACCAACACTGGCAATGAGGTCTGGTCGATATACAGTTGAGTTGACTAAATGTAACCATGGATTACTTTTCTCGTTCACCTCGCTCGTGGAAATCCTTTCCGACTCCATGCTTTTCCATGAACTTTAATCTTCAAAAATTTAAATGTAATGTCAATCACTATCTACTGTCCTCCAGATGCTTCTTCAATCGCTATCTACTATTCTCCAGATTCTTCTTCCCTCGTTATTTACTATCCTCCAGATTCTTCTTCAATCGCTATCTACTATCCTCCAGATTCTTCTTCATTTGCTATCAACTAACCTCCAGATTCTTCTTCCATCGCTATCTACTGTTTTCCAGATTCTTCTTCAATTGCTATCAACTATCCTTCAGATTCTTTTTCAATTGCTATCTACTATCCTCCAGATTATTCTTCATTTGCTATCTACTATCCTACAGATTCTTCTTCAATCGCTCTCTACTATCCTCCATATTCTTTTTCAATTGCTATCTACTATCCTACAGATTCTTCTTCAATCGCTCTCTACTATCCTCCATATTCTTTTTCAATTGCTATCTACTATCCTACAGATTCTTCTTCAATCGCTCTCTACTATCCTCCATATTCTTTTTCAGTTGCTATCTACTATCCTCCAGATTCTTCTTCATTTGCTATCTACTATCCTACAGATTCTTCTTCCATCGCTATCTACTATCCTCCTAATTATTCTTCCATCGCTAGTTACTATCCTCCAGATTCTGCTTCAATCGCTATCTACTGTCCTCCAGATTCTTCTTCTATTGTCATCTACTATCCTCCAGATTCTTTTTCAATTGCTATCTACTGTTCTCCAGATTCTTCTTCTATTGCTATCTACTATCCTCCATATTCTTCTTCCATCGCTAGTTACTATCCTCCAGATTCTTCTTCAATTGGTATCTACTGTTCTCCAGATTCTTCTTCAATTGCTATCTACTGACCTCCAGATTCTTCTTCAATCGCTTTCTACTATCCTCCAGATTCGTCTTCCATCGCTATTTATTATCCTCCAGATTCTTCTTCAATTGCTCTCTACTGTCCTCCATATTCTTCTTCCATCGCTAGTTACTATCCTCCAGATTCTTCTTCAATCGCTATCTACTGTCCTTCGGTGCTATAAATATATATTAATAAATATACATCTTCATCTGTGCTCGTTCCTTAGTGGAGTTCCTATTTCCTAATTTCTTCCCTTGTGTCTCAAGAGCATTATTGCCTTGCTTTGGGGGAACTCGATTTTTTAAATTGATATTTCACAAAAGGATGGTGTAGCGGATATCGGTACGGAACGAGAAATCGGAGAATGGAGTTCGAATTCATGTTAAATTCGTTGCATTCATTTACTCTCCATCTATGGGTTAAATAGCAAGACAGATTGCATTCTACAGCCTTAGTTGGCAACCAGTCTACCGCAGAGAGTAATAGCATCCTACTGCGGGAAAATCTTCTGCCCAGTCTGTCATGTATCTTTTGAGACATGATCACCCAGGCCTGCATCATGTATGACTGTCTTTACAAAAATTTATTGCTTGCAGTAACTTTTATTTTTCGCTGTTAATATAGAAATTAAAAAAAAAATTCTTGCAATTAAAATGTATTGCTGATATTTTTACAGTAATAATTTATTTTTATAAGTTCATTATTTTCTAAACTCATTTTATGGGTCACTGTGTCGGGCCAGGATGTTTTTTCCGCCTGAATTCTTCCTGCATATATACAAATCAACCATTCGTCCGCGCATGGAGTACTGCTGTCATATTTGGTTAGGCGCCCCTGCTGTTCATCTCAGTGTTCTTGACAGGCTTCAAAGGAGAATCAGTAATGTGATAGGTACCGACTTGGCGGCTCGACTGCAGCCACTTCCCCACCGACGGGATGTGCCTTCCCTCTGTCTGTTCTATAAATATTTTTGTGGCTTCTACTCCAACGAACTTAAGTCCCTGGTACCTCTGCAACAGGTGTTTACTCGTGCAACCAGACTGGCAACTGGGTCTCACCCATTCACATTTAGATCAACCAAAAAACAAAACAAAACAACAACAACAACAACAACAACAACAACAACAACAACAACAAAAACAACTATTTACTCATATCTTGGACACTAACAGGTGTTACCAACCGGTCCAGGGTAGACCTGGGAACAACAACAGTTGAAGAAGTGGTTCCACGCTCCTCAAAACATCCAATCTCCCGATTGTTTATGCTGATGTTAATAAAATAGTGCTCTCTGCAATATTACAGAGCTATAAAGTATATATTAATGAATATACATCTTTTTTCCAGGCTGGTACTAGCAACTTCTAATACAAAGTCACGCGTATAAACATAACATCTTTGTGCATATACACGAAAAAGTTCTGTTTTTTTCAATAGCAATTAATTTATTCTGTATTTTGTTCACATGACATGATCTCCATGAGTGCACTGAATAGTTAAGTGAAATTTAAGGTCAATAGCAAATAATTCGGCCTCTTTAATTACATCGTATTTTATAATTGCAGATTATTACAAATTGCAGATTGTTTGCTTTCGGTCTTAATTATTCCGTCTCAACAAAAATCAAAAAGGAATGTTTTTATGCGGCACCGAGTGTGTCTAATGAACAAACCAATACGACAAAAGTGTGCATGTAACAGAGGCACACTTAGCAAGACCTGGTCCTGGGCATGACTCTTAACCGCATCCGGCAGCAAGGCCTCTGATTGGGAGGTTCTATGGAGCATGAGACCACCTCTTAATTGCTGTTATTCCCAGGTCTACCTTGATCTGGAGTGGTAGCACCTATTAGGGTCCCAGCTAACTGGGGTATAAACATTATGAAAATATAAAAATACACTTTTATAGAAATATATACATAAAAATAGACTTTTATGGAAACAATATGCATTTTTGAATGAAAAATATTACCAACAGTACATTTCTAAAAAAAAAAAAATTATTACCATAGCACATTTTTTAAGGAAAAGAAATATTCACAGCAAAACATTTTTGAATACAAAACTAGAAGACATTTTCAGTTTTCTAAAAGAAAAATAATAAAGACAAAAACTTTTCATTCAAATCTGTTTAAATCAACCTTCTCACAATAACCGAACATTAAAAAAACCCTTAAAACCCCACCTTTTTGACATTAAATAACCCACAGATTGATATGCCATTAAACGAAACTCAAACTCTTGTTTTTCAGTCAACTTTCATCTTCAAAAATTGAAATGAAATTTCAATCTTTATCTTTTTATTGTTTTCTCTCTTTAATAAGGTTTTCTATTTCTCATATTCTTTCACTCTAAGTAATACCCTATGTCTTTGTAACTTTATTGCCTTGTTTGGATTGAAACTAGAAGACATTTTCAGTTTACTAAATAAAAAAGAAAAAAAATTCATAAAAATCTGAATAAATCAACCTTCTCACTATAACTGAAAATTAAGAAATACCTTAAAACCTCACCTTTTTGGCATTAAGTAGCCAGCAGAGGTTGATTTGCCGTTGAACAAAACAAACTCAAACTTAGCAAGACCAGTTCTGTTGTTACGTGAGAGTTCAATTCTCATTGGCTATTCAGATCCTTTAATCATTTTTTTCTGATTAACAATATCAGTTTCTAAAGTATAGCACCCATGACTAATATCGAAGAGATACTAGGAAAAGTTGAAGGCAGTAATCACTTAATTCGCGGATTTATCACGTAAAAATGTTCGTTCTCGTGCGATCATCGAAGTTAAGCAACGTCGAACCTTGTTAATAGTAAGATGGATGATTAGTCAAAGAACTGAGTTAACGAACTCGACTGGGTTATTATAAATTCATTTATGCACAAATACCCTCGGGAAAGGTATGAATACACCACTTTTCCCTCTAGCTATATATTAATTCTGTTCATCCCGAAAAAAATTTCTTACATAAAAAATTATTTACGAGAGAGAGAGATAGAGAGAGAAAGAAAGAGAGAGAGGGGGGGAGATATTTTTTTTTTTAATCGTATCACCCTGAGCAAGGCGGTAAAGCCACTGATGTGCCGGAGGCTACGTAACAGTGAAAAGATCGGAAAAGAGAAAGCCGGAAACCATATCCTAAACAGGGAACAAGGGATGAGCCTCTTACCCTATTCAGTAGACATGGGTGGAGTGTGAACCGGGCGATAGATCTATCTACTCCAATTGAAAGCAAAAAAACAAAGTGAGAAGATTGGAAAAGAAAAAGCCGGAGGTGGAGTGTGAACCGGGCGATAGATAGATCTATCTACTCCAATTGAAAAATAAAAAAAAACAAAGTGAGAAGATTGAAAAAGAGAAAGCCGGAAACCACATCCTAAACAGGGAACAAGGGATGAGCCTCTTAATCTGTTCAATAGACATGGGTGGAGTGTGAACCGCTCGATAGATAGATCTATCTACTCCAATTGAAAAAAAACAAAGTGAGAAGATTGGCAAAGAGATACAGAATTTCCGCTTGTATAGATCAACTAGGAGAGAAAGTTCCCCCGAAATTGATATATATATATACAAATTCCGAAATTTATTTTTCGTTGAATAGTTATTTTAGTGAGAAAATTGTCACTTTCAGCAACGATCAAACACAAAAAAATATAAATTTTTGTTTTTGATCGTTACTGAGAAAGCGAGAATTTTCTCACTGAAATAACTATTCAACGAAATGTAAATTTCGGAATTTATTGATATAATATACATATTTGGCTCTGTAAATAGATAATCCTATTTACATCGAGCCCTCCACCTGGGTCATTTTTAATATTGATTAAATTAATACTAATAAAATCTGGTTTTGGGGAATTTACCTAGATAAACGCTTTCTTCTTCTTCTATGTGCCTTGTCCCTTCAGGACGTAGGCGATCATGGCCTTGCACTTTTCTCTATCCCTGGTGACTCTGAGCACGCCTTCTCCTGTTACACCATGCAACCCTCGTTCTGTCATCCACCTGATTAGGTTCTTCAAATATGTTATCCAATGCTTTCCCCTGTCTCTTTTCCCCTCTATCTGGCCTGTTAGTATCAGATTCTCCAAGCCCTCCTTCCTCATTGAGTGTCCCGGAACTTCAGCTGTCTCTTCCTGGTGCTCAATATTAATTTCCTTTTTGTTTCCATCATTTCCAAGACCTCCTCATTGCTCACATGCTCGATCCATGATATTCGCAGCATCCTTCTGTAAAACCATATTTCAGTTACCCTTGTTAAACTACAGCCTTCACCAAAAGCGTCTTTAATGAGTGCGTCCGACATAAACCTAATAATCACTTGAAGAGTATGCATTGTTTCCCTCCAAGACTATAAAAAGAGACACCCGTGCTGTTCCTAGAATTTTTCCAAGCCTCTCTTGCTTTCTCTTAATTCCTTTATTCTCTTTACATTCTTTCTTTTTTACTTTTATTTTTTAAATGTTTTTAACGCTCCTCCATCTTGGCCCAGATGTAAATATAAGAGCCGACATTACGTAGAAAGAAAATAAACAGGAATATATTTCACGGAACATTAACTCTGTCTCAGAGTACATGGTCAGCTGTCCAGTTCTTTCGGAAAATATTTGCTTAGGTCATCCGGTCGCTTTCAGCTTTAATCTTTTTTCCGCTTCAGCTGAAACTGTTGTCTTGGACAAACACGTCTCCCGCCATGAGTTTATCGCTAGTGGCCACGTTGCCAATTATTGCCTTCAAAGAGAAATAGAGAGAAAATGTTCAGAACTTTTATTTCCATTCACTTACTTTAAACAATCCAGGATTGGCACGGTCTCAGTTTTACACGAATACAATTAATACTTTAAGGTTTATCAAGACTTATCGAAATATCTAAGCCGAATACAATCACATAAATTCACTATATTTTGCATCAACTGTGTTGAGATTTCTCGAATATTCAGGTCAGCAGACGAAAATAAATAAATATACTGTTTAATAAAACATGCCTTAACCTTTAAGTAATAAAAACATGTCAGATTATTAAATAAATAAATAAATAAATAAATAAATAAATAAAAAATTATTCCTATTTTTAAAAATTGTTTTGTTTACGTTAGGATCCGATACTGAGTAGATATGTCTATTTGAAGAGTTAGAGAAAAGTTTCTATTTAAGTTGTAGGGACTTCGGTGATGCTTGTCAAACTGGCCTTGTGCCAAACACAACCGAAGTCCCCACAATTTAAAATATCAGAAGGTTGAAAGTAAGCTTGTAAAGATGAAAGTGTTTTGTTTGTAAATAAGTGTAATTATTTAATAGAACTGAATGACAAATTTGTCAGAAGAGAGATACTCAAATAGAAAATGCATGTAGTTAATTATTTTGTATGAGTCACATAGAAAAATTCATATGGTTAAATGTTCCAAAGAGATAGAAGTAAGTACTAAGTGTTCCCGAATTTATAGTTGACAGTAGCAGAATGTGTGTATGTAAAAGAATTTTAAAGATTGCTAATAAAAGTCTGCGTTCTTTTCCTTTTTATGACCGAAGAAAAAGTGAAGAGGAAAGTCAAGGTAATAAATAAGATTGTACTTATCGGTGTCTGTTGAAGTATCTTGTTGTTGTTTTATTTGACGGTGTGTGGGTGAAGACGAAGAAAGGAGGATTGGAAGGAGAGGTAGAACAAATATGTGACGCGCCATTACGTCCGGGTCGGTTTCTTGAATTTTCTTTTGTTACATTGCGACAAGTTCCGTCAGCTACTCGCTCCCATATCTGACTCCTTTGACGGGTCAAGAGATGTGGTTTAAATAGTGGATTTTAGTCATGTGACCGGCTCCCGCAGCATATACGTTTTTATGTTTTCAGTTGTTCTGATCCATTTTTGCGGGTTTGCAATTTTACTTTTAGCGTTATATTAACTGTTGGATGACATAAGATTTGTATCTCATAAAGTGCACTACTTTTCTTTTTTTTTTTAATCATTTCACCCCGAGCAAGGTGGAAACGCCACTGATGTGCAGGGGGCTACATAAATGTAAAAAAGATTAATTAGAAAAGAGTGAAGAGCACAAACTAGTTAGAAAGGAACAATAGAAAGCTGAGAAAGCAGGTACGATGACAGATACATAGGTAGAGAGAAAGGGAAGGTTATACGGGGGTGGGGAGAGAGCTAGAGTCCAGTGGTTAGTAGATGAGTATTGACTTTGCATTTAAATTTCTGGAGGTTGTATCCGTCAGGAAAGCAAGAATACGGGAGCGAGTTCCACAGGCGGGAAGTGCGAGAGAAAAAAGCTGCAGGAGTAGAATTGTCGTCTGCATTTGGCTAACCTGACTGTGAATGGGTGGGACCCAGTTGTCAGTCTGGTTGCACGAGTAAACACCTGTTGAGGAGGCATCAGTGACTTAAGTTCGTCTGAGCAGAAGCCATGAAAGTATTTATAGAACAGACAAAGGGAGTCCACATTTCGACGATGGGGAAGTGGCTGCAGTCGAGCCGCTAGATCAGTACCTATCGCATCAACTTTACTTGACCCCTGAGGCATTCCGTAGCCGATCTGTCTGATCTAATGAAAGTTTTCTTTAAGAGAACGCAATTTCAAATCCTGTAAATTTTTACCATATCATTTCTTGAATATCCAAAACAAAAATAAATCAATATACTATATAATTTTTAAACAAAAAAAGTTTATCGGATTAATAAATTTAAAAAAATCCATTCCCTTTTTAGAAATTACCTTCTAAGCCAAATATAGGATCTCAAATTAAACAAAAATAAATCAATATATTATATAATTTTTAAGCAATAAAAGTTTATCGGATTAATAAATTTTAAAAAATCCATTCCCTTTTTAAAAATTACCTTCTAAGCCAAATATAGGATCTCAAATTAAACAAAAATAAATCAATATACTATATAATTTTTAAACAATAAAAGTTTATCGGATTAATAAATTTTAAAAAATCCATTCCCTTTTTAAAAATTACCTTCTAAGCCAAATATAGGATCTCAAATTAAACAAAAATAAATCAATATACTATATAATTTTTAAACAATAAAAGTTTATCGGATTAATAAATTTTAAAAAATCCGTTCTCTTTTTAGAAATTACCTTCTAAGCCAAATATAGGATCTCAAATTAAAATTCATTCTTATCCCTTGCGTGGTACTGCGCTGGAGTTTTTAACTACCAATCTAATATTGACACTAAATGTAAGAATATGCATTTTATCTTAAGAACATTCTAATGTAATTTAAGTACAGTGCCTTTAATGCTATCGTAACCTCACAAAAGTTTATTACTTACCCGTGTATTAGCTAAAATTTTCGCAAATGTTGTCAAAGAATAAGTGATAGACTGATAAAAGGCGGGAAATACTAATCAATTGGAGTTAATTTTATCAAAATTACTTCACGTCTATCCATATTTTCTCGGTATGGCCGGGGTAACAGCAATAAAGCGTATCACGGCCAAATCAACGATCTTGTAATGTGCATCGGTTTCGAATCTCGAACACATCATTGTAGCTTGAATTTTTCTTTTTTAAACATATGTTGGTTGGTTGTTTTGTTTTTATAGCATATCAACCTCAGCGGGTCATTTATTGCCAACTAAATTTTATTTATTTACTGCTGGTAATACCTTTTTCTTTCAATAATTTATTGTTGTTTTTATATACGTTTTGTGTCTAGTAATACTTTTTTCTTATCGCGTATCAAGATTCATTCAGATTTGTTTTTAAGGGCAGGGTCCCTAAGTCCTACCTTTGTTATTTAACAAATAACTAGAGGGAAAGGACGAATTAGTACCTTTCCCAAGGGTACCAGTGTTTAAGTGAATGCAGGGTATTCAACTAGAATACCTTGCCAATTAAGTGAATGCAGGGTATTCAACTGGAATTCGAACTCGGCTCTTTCCGAGCCGATATCCACTGCACCACAACGCACATCCGTCACTAAACGCTTACAACACCTGGTATTCCCAAGCCGTCTCCCATCTAAGTACTGACCAGGCTCAACGTTGCTGAACTTTGATGATCGAGCGAGAACCGGTGTATTCAACGTGATAGGCCGTAAGCCTTTAAACAAATGTACATGTTCTTGTTTGTTTTCAACCATGTTATAGGGCAACTTGCACTGCTTTTGTGCCCTCAGAAATGGAATGGTCTGTCGACCGAAACAGCTATATAATACAAAATTAATAGCAGTCAGGGATCTGAAATGACATTGACAGTCTGAGTCGCTCGCTCGCTCGCTCGCTCGATCGACTGACTGACTGCGTCAGTCGTTCACTTTGTCGGACTTTCTGGCTTCAGGGAATCGTAAAAAATTCATAGTGTCATTGACGATTATTATCGGACGGTGCTCTCTCTAATAACTTGACCTCTCCTATCTTTCTAATTATTGCTGTTCCGTCATATTTGTGTTTATTTTACTTGCCTTAATATCTATTAGCATGGATATTGTGCTGTAGATATTTCAGTACACATAATCTCGGTTTGTACTGCCACCTCGGCGATATACTAACCCATGGAAAAGGTGTTACCATATCGCATGTGTAATAATGCTATATTTGGATGTAAAAGAATAATTAAGTTTCAAGCAGTCATATCAAGGCCATTAGACGCAAATTAAACAGGTTAGCTGATTTTAATTTACCCAATACCAACACTGCAATCTACATTGAAATCTCTCATTAGACATTATTGCGAGGTTACTCAGTCTTTTTTAACTCATTGTAGATTTCTGATAAGTTTTGATTGATTTAAGTTTCGAATAACTTCTTTCACGACTTGCAGCTGAAATAGTGACAGTTAAATGATTCTTAAATGTCAAACATTTGGATTTACCGGAATTCTGTGTGAGGGAGTAAGTGCGCTAGTTTTCTTTTCTTTCTTTTTTTATTTATTACTACCACTTTTGGTTTGGTATTTCTTTTTTTCTTTTGAAATTTTACGCACATAGGAAATTTGGACTAATGCATCGGTAGACCCACCCACGTTATCCTATTGATTCTTACCTTTTCTTTACTTCCAATTTTTTTTTATTATAATAAAATTCGTTATATATATATATATATATATATATATATATAAACTCTACATACATGAAATAATCTATTCAGTTAAAAGTAAAATAAAATTCGTCATTGATAATGGTTAAAAGTATAGCCGAAAGCGCTTGGATAAATAAAATATTCGGACAATTTTTATATAATTTATGTTCTGAAAATAAAAGATATTATAACATTACATTAAAAATTACATTAAAAAAATTGAGTGAATTTGTGATGGCTTTAATAATAAAAAGAAGCATTTACGAAAAGACACGGTTTTGTATGATGTTTACATTCATTTGAGATTTTAAAAACTATCGATAGTGGTCTAAAAAAAAGGGAAAAGCATTAGCATCCCATAAAACAATCGATGGCCACGAGTTTTCAACGCGAGAAACGACCGGAAACTTCTGCCCAGTCAGTCATGTCTCTCTCGAGACATGATCACCCAAAGTGTGTATCACGTATGGCACTTGACTAACTGACTGACTGACTTATATATATATATATATATATATATATATATATATATATATATATATATATGTATATGTATTCGCTCATTCAGTAAAAATGAATTTGAGCACTCTAGCTATTGGGCGCGGAATATGATATGCGATAAAAAGTCTGCCTTCTTCCACCGAACGCCCAGTGGCCCAGGGGTAGAGTCGCCGACTGACGCCAATTCGGTCGGATTTCGAGCCTGGGTTATTCGGAGTCTAACAGTACTGATGAGCTGTGATACACCGGTTCTCGCTCGATCAAAGAAGTTAAGCAACGTGGAGCCTGGTCAGTACTTAGATGGGTGACGACTTGGGAATATCAGGTACCATAAGCGTTATTGACGGATGTGCGTTGTCGTGCAATGGATGTCGAACACTTTGCATTCACTTACGCACTGGTACCCTTGGAAAAGGTATTAATCAGTCCCTTCCCTCCAGTTATGGGTTAAATAACGGAGGTCTGTTGTTCATACGATTTGTGGCAGACGTCTGCACCGATTGTTTGTTATCAGCAGTTCCAAAATATGTGGATGGTGCTACACAAGCCTTCACCACTTTAAGCTATTCTTTGTGTGGCTGTTTAAATGTGTTAGACGCTCATACGTCGAAATCGACGGGAGAGTTCATAATATATATAATTTCAGATTGTATATTTATCAACTTGCAATTTGTGCATATTACGAATAAAAATATTTTTGGTAGAATTCACCGGATGTATTTATCACATAAACATAATTACATCGTAAAACTTAACAATTAGCAATGTTTCTCACTTTCACTCTCGCGTGGACTGTGGTGCGATTTTCGCTTCCAGCGTCTTGTATGCATGAGTTTGTCGTTGCTTGGAAATCTTCCATGCAAACAAAAACAGACTATCATTATTATTTGTCCGTGAATTGTTTCATATATTGTAATGTATTTGGCATCTTTGATAATGGCTTATGTAAGCCGAAAGCTTAGATAAGATTAAAAAATATGTATCAATATTTTTTCCTTTAATGATAATTCTGTTAAACTTATCAGACGATATGAAAAGAATTTACATAAAATAAATAGACAAAACTTGATGGAATATATATGAGCCGATTCATATCTATTTATCTGCCTCAGCGTATATCTGTGTGCGTGTGGGGTGCTATGAAAAGTTCTCGGTCCGACCCACTTGGGATGACCTAACGAAATGATCTTTAGAGAATATAAGGTAGGGATTATTTAATATATATATATATATATATATATATATATATATATATATATATATATATATGTGTGTGTGTGTGTGTGTGTGTGTGTGTGTGTGTGTGTGTGTTTATTTAGAATTTATAATATAAATATCACTACAAAAGTAGCCATTTTGTTTCGGCACTATCTGTGTCTTATCAAGCGATAAAATTATTTCAGAATATTATTCTATCATTACGTACCCTATACTTGTATATGTGTGTATATATGGTTTATGTGTGTGTGTGTGTGCGTTCTAAATGACTTGCAGATTGTCTGAAGATTTACCAAGGCAGTAGTAAGTGTTCGCGCTCAGTTAAATGTCAAGCACTTAAAAGAAGATTTACAAGTTATCCACATCCTCCTGGCTTAGAAGATTTGCCTCATACAACTTTCCAATCACACGATTAACCTTATGACATTTTATTGGTTTACAAGAATGTGCTGAAAAGTTTATCCGTTAAATCAAGAATATATTCCCTAAAAGATCATTTCGTTAGGTAATCACAAGTGGGTCGGACCGAGAACTTTTCATAGCACCCCACACGCACACAGATATACGCTGAGGCAGATAAATAGATATGAATCGGCTCATATATATTCCATCTGTTTTGTTCAATGAAAGATGCACTGAGGGAAAGCGTTATGGTGGTGATGAAGAAGCGAAAGCTGGTGTAAGAACTGGCGACCTAAGCAGCCGGTGAAGTTGTACGAAGCACAGATACATGTCTTCATTCGCGGGTGGAATACCGTCATTGGAAGAGGTGGTGGCTATTTTGAAAAGTAGGGATGTGAAATCGTGATTTATTGTTAAATCATGACGTACGATATGTTTGATTGTGTTCCTTTCTACTCATATAATAAAACGAATTGCATTACTTTTTTGACTCACCATCGTATATATATATATATATATATATATATATATATATATATATATATATATAAAAGAAAAAAGTGGGAGAAGCTGTGAACGTGTTGTCTAAAATGTGTATTTATTGTTATTATCATTATTAATATTACTTTATTTTATATAATACATTGAGTGTCCATAATGATATTTGTATCGCTAGACATACACTCCTGATCAAAATTTTAAGACCACTTAAAAATCTTCAAAAAGAAACCTTTTTTCCGGATAGATTTTAAACTTCTCCCACTTAAGGTCACCAATACTACAATCTAAAAGCTTATGGAAACAAAATGCTATATTCCAAATATTTTATTTAGAAATTTACATTTTTATAAAATGAGGCGATTTACACATGATCAAAATTATAAGACCAGAGACAAAAATTCTACGAAATTGAACAAAAAGTGTATGAAAACATTCAATAACTAAATTTAATAATGAGTTCTACCTCCACTGCTATTGATGACTTCAAAATTCTGTCAGGCATGCTAGAAATAAGCGTTTCCATTAAGGTGTGGGGATGTGGCACCAGCTTCTGAAGATGGCTTCACGAAGTTCATTTTTTGCTGAATACTGTTTGCCATTTCGATAAACATCTCTTGTCATCCATCCTCATACATTTTCAGTTGGGTTCAAGCCTGGTGAGCATGCAGGATGTCCCAAGAGATGGACCCAATTTTCTTGTAGAAAGGTCAAGGTCTGTCTTGCAGCGTGGATTGCAGCATTATTCTGTTGGAATAACCATCCATCCACACAATCGATGGCCCTCCATTATCAATGATGCTTTTTGTAGCATGCTAACATAACCAGCCGCTGTCTGACAACCCTGCACCACCTGGAGCTCCATCGTCACTCTGTAAGAAAAGGCAGACCATACCATTTGGGACCCTCCAGCACTATGACGTGTGGAGAAAATTTCAGGAGGCATGTTTTTGTTATGCCAATATCGTTGGAAGCCATCAGGACCATCTAGATTGAATTTTTTCTCATCGGAAAACAGGACTTTCTTCCACTTCTCAACGTCCCATGTTTGGTATTCACAACCAAACTTTAAGTAGTCCACCTTGTGACGTGAAAGCAGCCGAGGAATTTGTTTACGCTTTTTATTTACCATGCCTTTTTGTCATAAGTGCCGTCTGATGGTTACAGGACTGCAATCAGCATCTGTGACTGCCTTAATTTGACTAGAAGAAAGTCCCCCATCTTTCATAACAACCTGTCTTATTCTCTTATTCAATGCAGGAGAAATTATTTGGGGCCTACCAGAGGATTTTGCTTTTCCATAATTCTCACTGTTCTTTAGAAAGTTGCAAATCACAGTTTTACTGCGATTTACCTTAGCTGCGATCGCCCGCTGTGACAAACCTTGCTTATGGAATTCTAGAATTCGAGAACGCTCAACTTTGGTAAGTTTGCTTGCTTTAGGCATGGTAACACCTTTACGCAGTGATTGCTAATCTCTAATTGAACTAAAATCATTAGAATTACCATAGATCTAACAATTTATACCCCTGGTCTTATAATTTTGATCATGCGTAAATCGCCTCATTTTATAAAAATGTAAATTTCCAAATGAAATGTTTGGAATGTAGCTTTTTGTTTCCATAACCTTTTAGATTGTAGTATTTGTAATCTTAAGTGATAGGAGTTTAAAATCTATGTGTAAAAAAAAATTCTTTTTAAAGATTTTTAAGTGGTCTTAAATTTTTGATCAGGAGTATATATATATATATATATATATATATATATATATATATATATATATATATTGAGTGTCCATAATTATATTTGTATTGCTAGACATATTTCGAGTCGAAACCTGACTGTCTTCACGTGAATAAATTTGTGACTACATATCGAGATCCGTTTGTTTTTCTCATGGCCGAAAATATTGTGTAGACATGGATGCGTGTTTGTATATTGTTTTTCTTCAGTCGCTCGTTAAATCTCTTCCGTTATAAGAATCATTCACCTTTCGTTGGCCAGAACGTTTTTTACATTGACTTGCGAAATTTCATTTGGTCCCCTTTCTTTAAAATTGTTTTCAGTGATCTTGATTCAATTCTAAGAGTCATCAAGTTCTTTTTGTTGTTTTTGGAAGACAGAAGTACTATTTTTCGCAATAGCACATGATTTTTTTTAGCTCTTTTGAATTTAGTGTGCCTGTCTTAGTTTTATCATGTTTTTTGTTGAGGGAAGTTATTTAATATATATATATATATATATATATATATATATATATATATGAATTTATATTTGTTTAAGATTATTACTTTTTTAAAGGAAATTTGTGTTTGAGTGGAAAGTATATATATATATATATATATATATATTTCCAAGTGAAGAGGACTCAAGGTTTCTTTTATATTTTGAGTGCTCTGGCATTTATTTTATTATAAACAATGCTCAATATAATGAGTATTATAGAGCTTAATATAATATAATATAATTATATGGTTATGTCAATTTTACATTGCGACATGGAACTTTATATGTTTCAAGATTAATTCTCATCATCAGGCAATGTTGGTATGGTTGTGCAGATGATTTACATTTAAATGACAAATATTTTCGGTTTACTGTGAATGTGTGTGTGTGTGTGTGTGTGTGTGTGTGTGTGTGTGTGTGTGCGCGTGTGTGTGTGGTTAATCAGAATGGAGATTCACTTTGGGGTTTGACCTCGAAGAATTTCTGTGCTAACCAACTGTTTTCCTCCTCTTTTTTTCTTTTTTCTTGACCCTATTCTTCCTTTGTCTATTTTCCTTCGCATTTATCTGATCTTATCATTTTCCCTTCAGTTTACATTTGATGTGTTCTTTCTTTTTAGTCGTACCACCCCCCTTCCCTTTAGTCTATTTGTTAAAGAAAAGATTTTTTCCAAAGAGATATCCCGAACTGCTATTTTTTCGCTCCATCTATCAGTTTGCTGTAAAGTGTATTATCCTGATACAAAGGGGGGAATTATTAAAAAAGAAAACTAATTTATTCTATTTTTGGCTTTATTTTTATTTTTATTTTTATTTTATTTTTACCTAATCCGTCGGTGAGCATGTTATTTAATTTAGGTTTTATCCATTTTCTAATGTGAATCATTTACAATATCTACATATAAGATTAATTTCGTTGCGTTTATTTAATAATTTTTTATTTTTAAGGGATCTAATAATAAATAGTTTTTCATATAAGCATAATGAACATGGTTCATTTAAGGACTTGCATGTTTTAGCTTCTTTTAGGATTTTCCACTTTATTTTGGGTGTTTTCTTTGTTTCCTTTAGGTACCAATGGTATTTCGATAAGGATGTTCTATTTCTGTATTTGCTATTATTAAATGACATATATATAGTTATCCGCAGGCAGATCTGTTTCGCTGTATCACAGCTCATCAGTACGGCTAGACATCCGATTGATTTTTAACCCAGGATTGAAACCCGACCGAATTAGCGTCAGTCAGCAATTTTACTTCCGGGCTATGGGTGTTTCGCAGAGGAAGGCAGACATTTTTTAGCGTATGATGCATTATACACCAATATCCAGTATATATAATGTATATATACTTTCTGAATTTAAGCGCATCACTAGACTGGTGACAATTTTTCACTCTGTCTGACAAATCTATAAATCTACTATTCGTCTATGTTTGGAATATTGCTGCTGCATATGACCCAGTGTCGTGCTCTTTATCTTGAGCTCCTTGACAAAATCCAAGGAAGAATCAGTAATATTTTTGGCTCTGATCTGTCGAGATCTGATCAATTTACAGTTGAGCTGGCAACATATAGCCGTAACTTCTTTGCTAACAGTTTCTTTTCTTGCACTTGTCACTAGATGAACTTCCTTTCAACTCCATGCTTTTTCATCTGCAACAATTTAAATGTAAAATCAATCACTATATATATATATATTGTCCTTCTGTTTTTCTCTTCCCGCTAATTACTAATGTTTCTGCGCGCAATTCTGCCACATCTTGTATCTCCTTGTTTCTTAGTGGCTTTACTGCTTTGCATGGAGTGATACCGATTCAATATATTGCGCGTGCGCGCACACACACACACACACACACACACACACAATATATATATATATATATATATATATATATATATATATATATATGTATCTCAGCATACGGTGTAGCACATTGTATTCTTTTCTATTTTAATTTATATATATTTATAGCTCTCTTAGAGAGTTATCCTACCACTGTATGTACAGGATACTCCTTTGGATTATTCCATATCTACACCGCATGCTGAGATACATACATATATATAGATAGATATGTATATATCAGCATGCAGTGTGGGTATAGAAGAATCCAAAGGAGTATCCTGTACATACAGTGGTAGGATAACTCTCTAAGAGAGCTCTAAATTTGTATGTATATAAATACATATAGAGCAAATATAAGAAAAATTAAGGCAGACACGTTATTTCATGGTAAATCGGAAATATAGGCCTATTTCAGGCGAACCATCATCAGCTTCCGTCTTTACTGTACAAAGGATTTTACACGAAATCTTTCCGTTTATTTATGACTTTTCACACACACACGCACATTAAAAATATATATATTTAATATGCGTGTGTGTGAAAAGTCATAAATGAACGGACTGAGTTAGATAGAAAAATGACAGAGCTAGAGAAACAAAGAAATTAAAATAGAAAAGAATACAATGTGCTACTTTGAACCTTATTGTATTCTTCATATCATAACAAACTTAACGTCCCAGGAGGTGAATACTCTCCAAGGATGTTACAACCGCTGAACGCTCGCAAGGCAAAAAAAATATATGTCTTTTTCCGTTGAAAGAACCCAACAACAGGGACTGATCTAATTTTAATAAGCCATTTGTACTCGTTCTATTTGATATCATGTGACGGTCGGAGAGAGATCTGTATCGCATGCGCGTCACTCAAAACAATTTGTTGCGTACAAACCAATAATTCTTGCCTCTGATTGTCATATCTTCATTTGTATCGCGATATATGCTAATGAGGTGTGACAATTAAAGAAGATTCCATCTTGTTTTCCAATGTAGGGCCGACAGTGTTAAGACATCCCAAGAGAAAGAGGGAAATAGATAAGTATTTTGAAGCCCTGTTCTTAAGAATCCTAAGAGAAAATGATGGTTTTTTTTTTCTTTATCGGGAAAATACATAAATATCTATGTCCGGTTTCAGTTTTTACAGATGTTTGCAAATTCTATGTTTCATTCATTTTTTTAATTTTGCTTGTTTTTGCTTTCAGGAATTGTTTAATTTTAAACTTTTTTTCATGATAGATGGATAGAAACACATTTATAGATATATATATATATAGTCATCTGCAGACAGATCTGTTTCGCTGTATCACAGCTCATCAGTACGGTTAGACTCCGATTGCTTTTAACCCAGGATTGAAACACGACTTAATTGGCGTCATTCTGCGATTTTACCTCTGGGCTATGGGCGTTCGTTAGAAGGCAGATTTTTTAGCGTGTATATTGTCATTATACCCACCCAATAGCCAGAGTGCACTAATCCATTATTGATATATATATATATATATATATATATATATATATATAGAGAGAGAGAGAGAGAGAGAGAGGGGAGGGAGAGAGAGATTTATAGACATACAAATAGATATGAACAAACTGATAGTGAAACAAATAAATAGCTAGATTGATAGATATAAACAGGCACGATAGATAGATAGATAGATAGATAGATAGATAGATAGAAATAAAGAGTTTTATAAATAAATAGATATAAATAAAATTTTGTATAAATAGATTTTAAGTACAAATGAAGAATGCTTTTTCTCGTGAATATATGTGATAGCATTTATTTATTTACAATTTACGTGGTGTAATGGTTAGCAAGCTCTTCTCGCTGGAATCAGTATAACTGAGTAATGAGTTCGATCCTCACTGGGTAACCCCTACTTTTGGCCGTGTGTCACGTCTAAGCTACGCTTAGGAAATCACCTTCCTCTCGGGTTGGGCTAACAACCCTTCCCCATAAAAAACAGTTTGTTACGGAAACAGCAAAAATACAGTTCTACACACCATTGGGTGTAACGGAAAAGTTTTAATTACAGTTGGGTTAATGTCGTCATCATGATCGTTATCATAAAAAAAATTCAGCCTAACTGCTCTCTACTCATCTTCATGTGTATGTCGATCGGGGAAATTTCGAACAGAAAGCTTTATTGATTCGAGACGTCTCGTATTATCTAATTATTTTGCTAGTCTTATTTCCACTGAGTACATCCGCGTTGTGCATTGTGGTGCAGTGAATATCGACCCAGAACGAGAAATCGGGGAGACGAGTTTGAATTCCAGTTGAATTCGTTGCATTCACTTACGCGCAAATACCCTTGGGAAAGTTATTAATCGGTCTCTTCCCTACAGTAACGGGTTAAATAGCAGGAGAGATTGGGTTCTATAGCCTTGGTAGGCAACCAGTCTACTGCAGAAAGTAATAGCAACCTACTGCTGGATAATCTTCTGCCCTGTCATTCATGCCTCTTTTTATAGACATGATCAGCCAAACGTGTATCGCGTATGGCACTTAACTGGCTGACTAATATCCGCGATACTCGGTCCGTGAATTGAACTAAGAAAAACAAATTATAGAGTCATGACTGAAATATCTTCGTCGTTAACAACTATTTGCAACTGAATAATATTGTGAGCATCAGTAACTTTCTGTTATTATCGTGGTCGTGGAGATTGAGTGAGGTCAGGTCTTTACACCTCATTAGCTCTCACTTGTTTTTTTTAATCATATCACCCCGAACAAGGCGGTATCGCCACTGATGCGCAGGGGGCTACGTAAGAGTAAAAAGATTGAAGAGAAAAACCGGAAACCACATCCTAAACAGGGAACAAGGGATGAGCCTCTTCACCTGTTCAATAGACGTGGATGGAGTGTGAACCGGGCGATAGTTTAGTCTGTCTACTCCAATTGAAAAAAAAGAAAAGAGTAAAAAGATTGGAAAAGAGAAAGCCGGAAACCACATCGTAAAAGTAGTGGTTGGTTGTTTTTGTTTAGCGGCATGTCCATTTAATGCCGAAATCTAAATAATTTAGAAACTATTCCATTTTATGTTTTGGAAATAATAACAGTTTAGTGATAGTTTTAAAGTAAATAGGTTCTATAAAAACATTAGAATTAGAAAGAGTTGAAATTTCTGGGACACATATACAATATAACACTTGCATAACATATTGAAAAACGGAGAAACGGGGAGGGTAAAATAGGCAGGACAAAACGGGGGAGGATAAAACAGGGAGGAAAAAAACTGCGAATAACTAACTTAAAAAATTTGTATAAATAGATAGCAAATCAAGCACAAAGAGGAGCGGTAATGTATTAAAAGTTACTTACATTGGTTTACTGGTTCGTTTTTTACGACTTATCATCCCTTTGCAGGTTATTTAAAGCCAGAGAGTATTTTTAGATTGTAAGGTTGTAAGGCAGATAATAATGGTTTACTAATACAAGTCTTACTAATTAACCCGTAGCTGGGAGAGATGAGGTGGATTTTTACTTAGATTTTTCTGCCTACTATTTTCAACTGCTCTGGTAATTCACTACACAGGAAAGTGTCAGGGCCACATTTTAACCTAGGGTCATACATCGTCAAAACTACTGACAGATATTTTGACTTGAATCATTTTGATGAATTCGCTTAAAAATAATTTTGTACCCAGTATACTTCGCACTTGCAATTTTCTACTCGTTAACATTTCGGCTACTTTTTCCAACAAAAAATAATTGTATTCTCCAATTTTAGAGAAATCTCTTCTCATCTTGAAAATCACCCAAAATTACAACCAGCCTTCTAAAAATAGCGCCACAATTACACTTTATAACGTACTAAATTTTACTAAGTAAGTTTTCATAGTTATTTAAACGAGTGCGTTTTTTTTTGTATTTTTTTCAAAGAAATTTTTTTATTGGACTTTAACTAAGTTAAAACTTAGTTAACTCAACGCCCCTACTTTTTATTTTTATTTTTATTTTTTTATTTATTTATTTTTTTCAATTAGAGTAGATAGACTAAACTATCGCCCGGTTCACACTCCACCCACGTCTATTGTACAGGTGTAGAGGCTCATCCCTTGTTCCCTGTTCAGAATGTGGTTTCCGGCTTTCTCTTTTCCAATCTTTTCACTTTTCTTTTTTTTTCTTTTTCATTTTTTTTTTTAATTGGATTAGATAGATCTATCTATTGCCCGGTTCACACTCCACCCACGTCTACTGAACAGGTGTAGAGGCTCATCCCTTGTTCCCTGTTTAGGATGTGGTTTCCGGCTTTCTCTTTTCTAATCTTTTCACTCTTACGTAGCCCCCTGCACATCAGTGGCGTTACCACCTTGCTCGGGGTGATATGATTAAAAAAAATATGTAATTGTGCATCTAGTTTTAGAGATCAGAGCAATTTCTACTGTCATCAGAGGTCATATTCAATTCAAGACAAATAGACTTCCATGCTCGGAATTCTAGTTCAGCACAATCTTTCTACTTCCATATACATTGTGCCGTTTGACAGTCGGATTGTTAGATAACAATAAAATTATTTGCCAAATCAAAACTTAGACCCAATTAATAAAAATAATAAAAAGCTAGAGAATAGGCAAGGAAAGGAAACTACAAAAGCTCCTTCAGAAAGTAATGAAGGAAAGCGAGAAAAAAGGACTAAATTCAAAATAGAAAAGAACAGAATGGTTATCTAACAAAAAGTTAAACCCAAAATGCAAATCACAAATCGGAGATGCTAAAATGAAATTGAGAACAGAAGACGCATTGAACTGACCAAACTTCTCTTCTTATTCTATGTGCCCTGTTCTTTCAGGACGTAGGCGATCATGGCTTTCCACGTCTCCCTATCCCTGGTGGCTCTTAGCACGCTTTCTCCTGTTACACCATGCAACCCTCGTTCCATCATCCACCTGATTAGGTCCTTCAAATATGTTATCCGCTGCTTTCCCCTGTCTCTTTTCCCCTCTATCTGACCTTTAAGTATCAGGTTCTCTAAGCCCTCTTTCCTCATTGAATGTCCCAGGAATTTCAGCTGTCTCTTCCTGATGCTCGGTATTAATTTCATTTTCGTTTCCATCATTTCCAAAACCTCATCATTGCTCACATGCTGGATCCATGATATTCGCAGCATCCTTCTGTAGAATCACATTTTAGTTGCTTCAAGTTTTTCCTTCATATTCGATGATATTGTCCAGCATTCACTGCCATATTGAAGAACTGACCTCACATAGCAATCGAGTACTCTCTTCTTTGTTTTTAGCGAAATTGTCCTGTTTCTTAATACTTTAATCAACTTCTGGAATGCCTCCTTTGCCATGCCAATTCGCTTTCGGATCTCTGTGTCGCACTTTCCGTCTTCTGTTATAACACTTCCCAGGTATTTAAATTTTTGTACTTGATTGATTTTAGTATTCCCGACATGTATTTGGGATATTGGGCCGCCCTTTTTACTGATGACTATGCATTCGGTTTTCTTGCAGTTTATTTGTAGTCCTTTCTTGTCAATCTCTTCAGCTACTTTCTGTAGGAGGTCTTGCAGTTTCCTTTCTGTGTCTGCTATCAGCACTGTATCATCTGCGTACCTTACGTTGTTTAAATTGTGGCCTCCGATGACGAATCCAGGCATAACTTCTAGGGTCCTTAAAATATTCTCGCTGTACAAGTTGAACAGATTCGGTGAAAAGACACATCTTTGTCTTACGCCCCTTTCTATCTTTATATATCTGCTGAATTCGTTACTTGTCCGTATACAAGTGGTTTGCTGCCAGTTAAGATTCTTTATTACTCTTAAGTCTTTCACAAATATGTCAAGGCTGCCAAGCATCTCCATCAATTCTTTGTGGCGTATTTTTTCAAACGCCTTTGCATAATCAATAAAGCACAGATATAAGTCCTTCTTCATTTGTATCGCCCTTTAAGAGAACAACCTAATCATAAATAAGGCGTTCCTTCTTCCAGAAGCTTTGACAGAACTGCACAGTTCTTGTCCTATCTCTGGCCTGATTTTGGTTCTCGCTCTAGTCATTAGGATTCGGACGATCAATTTTGTTATATGGCTAATTAAAGTGATGCTTCTGTGGAGTCTGCACTCGTTTGCTCCTGGCTTCTTAGGCAGTGCTATGAAAATCGACTTGCGGAGGTCATCTAGTATTACACCACTATTATAAATTTCATTTATTATTTCTGTAATTTTCTCTATGCCAATTTCTTCCAGAACTATCAGCAGCTCTATGACTATGCCGTCTGGTCCAGCTGCTTTTTACCTATTCAGATTGGCTATTGCAGATTACACTTCAAAATTTAATAATTCCGGTACATCTCATCCGAGTAACACACCATCTATTAAAATAAGTTATGTTACTTGGATCAGTGATTATATATATATATATATGTATGTGTGTGTGTGTGTGTGTGTGTGTGTGTGTGTGTGTGTGTGTGTGTGTGTGTGAGATAAAAAATACTTGATAAACAACAAAATATGGATTAATTGTAGGGTATCCAACATTATGTTTCGTTTGTTATAACCATCATCAGGGTTTATATTATTAATACTAGTGTGAAGTGTTTTGGTGTTACGGCCTGTGAATAAGTTTAGAAATGTGGAAAAGATTTTAGTATATTCTTCCCATCGTTGGGGTATTTTCTCTAAAATAAGAGAAAAAAAGATGACCAAAGACGCATTCCAAAAACTAAGCGGAGTATTAAGAAACAGATAAAACTTCGTTAGAAACGAGGAAAAGAGGACTGAACTGTTAAGCGATATCTGTGCTCTTATATGGCAGCGAATGCTGAACAATACCTTCAAAGATGAAGAAGAGACTTGAAGCAACAGAAATGCCGTTTTGCAGAAATATGTTGAGGATATCGTGATCCGAACATTTGAGCAACGATGAGGTTTTAGAGAAATTGAAAACAAAAAGAAAACTCACCAGGAGAGGCAAATTAAATTTCCGTGGTACGTAATAAGGAAGGAGGGCTAGGGAAGTTCGATACTCCCATGACAGATTAAGGGAACAAGGGACAGAAGAAAGCAACGCATAAAATAATTGAGTTAATGGATGGTGGAATAAGGTTTGGGAGAAATATCAAAATGACAAAACTTATTAAGAGCTCCAAGGAAACAGGAAGTTGTAGAGGACTATAACCACCCTTATCCTGAAGAGACACAGCACACAAGAGAAGTAATATTTATCAAATCGCAACTCAGAAAGCCTTTCCACATTTTTCTTCATTGGTGTATTTGACAAGTATAAAAACGTACTAAAATAACATTTGAATTATTTTGTTTTGCGGTATATCAACCTCAATGGGTTATTTAATACCGACATAATTTTTAGGATAGGTTCGTATGAAAAAAGAATATAAATTCTTTGTAAGAAATCAGTTTGTAGATCAGATTACATTGACGCACTTTTGTAATTAGTATTTTTGTCGACGGTTAAATGTATTGCTGGTAATATTTCTTCCCAAAAGTTTATGGTTGCTAATATTTTTCTTCTTTCAAAAATCTACTCCAATTTTTTATTATAAAAATGTATTTTTATACTTTCATAGGGTTTTGACCCCAATTTGGGAGTTAACTATTTGCTCATAACAGATGTTACCACCTGGATCAGTGTGGACTTGTGAACAGAAGCAATTAAGAGGTAGATACAGGCTCCTCAAACCACCCGATCAGAGGACTTGCTGCCGGATACAGTTTATCGTTATACCCTGGGCGAACTTAAATAATGCATTTTAAACCTTAAGTACACTGAGCAACCAAAATTTTAAGTATTAATTTTTTTAATTTTTTTCCAAGAATTCTTAACCGGTGATTCTTTTCGATGAAAAGTGAAGAATTAAACCACAGCTCTTGATGGAACCAATCTGATAATTTAACCAGTGAATTCTACTGAACAGAAACATATAAACAAACATATACATTTAAGTAACGAAAAGAAAAGAAACAAAAGCATCAGCCTCTTTTTTGACAAGTGGTAAGCGAGCAGTTCTTTTTAATATAAAGGAACGGCCGAAAATTAAGGAGCTGGCAAACGGCTGCCGATGAAAAATTGATTGTGTACGCATTAACCGGGTCTTCTTTAACATTGGATATAATATAATTTGACGTGTACTTATAAACATGGACTCTATCTTAAACAGTCTTATCAATGTCAAAAACTGGAATGAGAATAAATAAAAGTCGAAGGGAAAGATTAATGTATTTTCTTTTCTCTTGCCAGTATATTTTTAATTGTGCAAGTGTGAGCCTGTTACTGCAAAGGCGGCGACCCGGAACAGAAAAAAACAAAACAAAACAAAAATAAAGAAAGGACTAAGTTCGGATCCTGATCAAGCTCACAGATGGGCGTTTGACACCTATGAACTTAAGAAATGCATGAATTCATTTCTTCGCTCGCACTGCTAACACACCATCTATTAAAAGAAGTTATGCTACAGGGATCAGTGATTATATATATATATATATATATATATATATATATATATATATATATATATAGTGTATCGAGGCAGCAAATTATTTTCTAAACATATACTGTGAAATATAAGAGATAATGAATGTCTATTATATTTAATCATGAGCCATTCTAAACGTCGTATTTTGGCTTTAATTTCAGTTGAAAATAAAGACAAAAATTCTCCAACATTTGGATATTTTTTATTAATTTGGTTCTAAGCTTTCGACTCACATGAGCCATCTTCATTTCGCGCTATCACGCGGTGTGACGTCATAGAACCGCATTGCAAATTTGGGAACTGCGTTTGTTATTTTTGGTAACTATTGCCGTTGCCTAGCGGAGTTTTATGTCAACACAAAATAAAATCGTCGCTGATGGTGGATGTTATTGTATTACCGTTTTAATAACCTCTCTGAAGATGGAGAATTTTTGTCTTTATTTTCAACTGAAATTAAAGCCAAAATACGATGTTTAGAACGGCTCATGATTAAACATAATAGACATTCATTGTCTCTTATATTTAACAGTATGTTTAGAAAAAAATATATATATATGATAAAAAATACTTGATAAACAACAAAACATGGATTAATTGTAGGGTAGCCAACATTATGTTTCGGTTGTTATAACCATCATCAGGGTTTATATTATTATTACTAGTGTGGAGTTTTTGGTGTTAAGGCCTGTGAATAAATTTAGAAATGTGATTAAAATTTAAATTTTTTTAAGGCCGTTAGTAAAATTTACCTGTAATTAAAATATATCTACATTAATATAAAACATCAACAAAACATAAATAATTACAGCAACATTTAAAAACTCATAGATACAACTAAACAAAAAATACACAAACCTTTCAGCAGACTATTTAAATTTCATCTCAACGACTATTTCAAATACCAAAATATTATAAATATTTCGTGACTGACGTCATAGTTTTCTGAAATTTTTTCTAACGGCCTTAAAATTTTAACTTTGTCAAGGTTGCTGAGCATTTCTATCAAAGCGTACTTTGTTGAACGCCTTGGCATAGTCTACAAAACACAGGTAACCGCCCTTTTTCATTTGTATTGCCCTTTCTGATAGCATCATAAGGATAAATATCGCATTCCTGGTTCCAGTGTTCTTGACAAAACCGCACTGTTCTTGTCCTATTTTTGGTCTGATTCTGCTTCGCGATCTACTCATCAGGATTCGGGCAAAGAGATTTGTTATAGGGCTCATCAAACTGATTCTTCAGTGGAGTACGCATTCGATTGCATCTGGCTTCTTAGGCAGAGCTATGAAAATTGATTTGCTTAGGTCATCTGGTATCACACAACTGTTGCAGGTTTTATTTATTATTTCGGGAATTTTTTATATGCCAAAATCTTCTAAGTCTGTAAACATCTCTATTACAATACCGTTTGCGGCTTCACTTCAGATTTTAGTATTTCCGGTCAATCAACATCTTTGTTTACTATCGGTTGCTCTCTCTTGTCGTGGATTAGGTCTGTTATATATTCTACCCATCGCTGGAGTATTTCCTCTTTCTCTAACATGATCGTTCCATCCTTGGATTTTATGCATCGTGTTGAGGAGCATGTTCTTTGTTTTGTCAGCTCTCTTGTTTCTTTATGCACTTCTCCTTTATTAGTCTTGCTCAATCTCTCTACTTCGGTAAATTTGTTGTTGAGCCATTCCTTTTTAGCCTGTCTAAACCTGGCCCTTATTTCTTTTTGTAGTTTTTTGTATTCAGTTCCATGTCTTGCATAATTTCCTGTCTCCTTTGCATCACGTCAAGAATCTCTTCAATAATCTCCTCATTTTGTCTTCTGCGTCTGATTTCTTCTGAGACTATTCTGTTTGCTGATGTCACTAGCGCTTCTTTAAGTGTATCTCATTTCGAATTTTTATTTGCCATTTGCTCTTCATATTTGTTTCTCACACTGTCAGTGCATTTTTCTGCAGTTCATTCAGGAGCGTGTTGTATTGCAGCCTGGGTGATGCTCTAGACTTCTTTAGTATCCGAAATTTCACCCTTAGTTTGCAGATAACTGGAAGGTGGTCACTTCCACAGTCGTCACTTGGATAGGTTTTGCATTGAACCACTGCGTTTCTGAATCTTTTGTTTATATTTACATAATCGATGTGGTTTATTGTGTCGCCTCCTGGGCTTTTTCATGTCCATAAACGTTATGGGTGTTCTTGAAACCAAGTGTTGGTTATCATTTAGTCATTCGCCTTACACCACTGAACCCATCTTTCACCCCGGTCGTTGCGGATTCCTGATCCAAAGTTGCCAGTTGTCTCCCCTTCCCTCTTCTTGTTTACTTTGGGCATTCAAGTCTCCCATGATGATTCTAATTTCTTGGCTTTTACATTGAACCTTGGCATTGTCGAGAGTGTGGTAGAAAGACTCTATTTCTTCTTCAGTGCTTTGCGTTGTTAGTGCATACACAACTATAATTGATATATTGAAGGTTCACCCTTCTTTCCCCAGAAGAACTCTTTCAGAGAACTGGCAGTATCCCAGAACGCATTTCTTCGTTCAATATTAAACCGACTCCCTTTATGTTTTTTTACCTCCTGCATATATGATCATGTGGTTGTCGTTACTGAAGTATCCATTCTTTTGCCATCTAGTTTTGCATATGCCTAGAATTTTTATGTTTAATCTGCTCATTTTCTGCTTGACATTCTTAAGCTGACCACAGTTGTTCAGCGTCCAGATGTTCCATGTTCCTAGGGTAATTTTGTCTTTGTTGTGAGCAGTTGCAGGGTAACGGCCCATACATACCTGTTGCTCATATCTTTCCTTTCCGGGTGAGGGACAAATTTTGTAAAAAATGTGTCTCAGTCAGGTGTCAATTCTTACTTGGCGAGAATTTACTTCCTTTGGAATTAACCCCCTTCACGCCGTTGGGTTTTATATGTCTTTTCTGTAAAGCCATGATTGTACACGGGATAGATAGTGGAGTGGTATCCCGTTGCCTTCTCCACGGTGATTTATCGAGATACCACCTCTAGTTAGCTGGCCGTTGACTCCTTAAGAGTTCCTCCGCCCTTTGTAGGCTTAATCTTTCTCCTAGCGGGTTGCTAACATCCCGTGCAAAAACAAATGAACGGGTAAGAATGAGGTGGGGGTGAAAGAATGTAAATATTAAGTACATGTTTAATATAAGTTCAAATGACTACTCACGTAGAGGAAGATACTGCAGATTGCCCATATTAGTATTTCGTTACCAATAGAAAGAAAAAACGCTTTAAATTTTTTTTTGATTTTCGTAAATATTTCAAAGATAATACATTTCCCATCTTTAAATCAGAAATAATCATACGCACAGTACTTATCTGGTTCCTCATGCTCTCCCCTAGTTTTACAGGAACCAGATCAGGCCGAAAATGTAGTACTATCATATGCCAGTCATATGCTGTCATATTTGGGCAGGAACTGCATAGACCTCAATTTTCATTCTGGATAGAGTCAAAAAGCGTTATCGCGTCCTTGTGACAGAAGAATTACTTTCATTCTACAACCTGACCTCCTGTTCCCCTCTGAAACTGGTATCAGTACCTAAATCTCAGTGCAGGAGCTCATAATCTAAGTCTACTTACCCGTTATAAAAAAAATACGACCACCTAAATCGCCACAGCATATGGACACTGTGCCTACATCATGAACGAATGTGCCTACATCATGAACGAATTTCCCTATGGCAGAGATACAAAAAGTGAGGACCCTGATTTCCCGAATATGTGTCCCAGCTTCGCTCTTATCCATAGTTCCCCATTCGTCTGTGTCTTGTATTGCCGAATTATTTTCCACCCTACATTATAAACGAAACGTCGCAAACTTCTCATTGCTCTATCGCTATTTCCACAGAAAATACACATACTAACTACGATCCTTAGTTTCACCAGATCTAATTTTCACGTCTAGGGCCTACAATGCTACGCACATTGTAGCGAATCATCCTCATTCATTCCGTATTACACTCGAACAGCTTCTTCCAGTGAACCCATGAAACAGACTTCCAAGAGGAGATTTCTCGGATCACTACATCTTGACCTGGTCAAGTCTACAGTTAACCGTTATCGTTGCTTCCTATACATATAAACTAGCTCTTATAGCAACCATTTATCTCGAGTAACCTCTGGACTTTGTACAGGTTGAACCTTATTGTAATAAATAAATAAATAAATACACAGGAAAAAGAAGCCAAGGCGTTGCAAAACTTTCGCTGATCTATTACTACTTTGGAAAATGCGAAGTATATTTCTTTGTTCTGCTGGTTCTGTCGTTCACAGCTATGACCCGTCGTGCTACTTCCATCATAGCCAACCATCCACATTCAATCCGTGTCCCACTGGTGAGAAGTTCCATTCGAACAACTTCTTCCTGCAAACTAATGCTCTAAATAACAGACTTCCAAGATGATCACTACAATCTTAATCTTTTCAAATCTAGGGTTAACTGTTTCCCACATATCTACATAACCTGTGCCTCTTAAGTGCGAAAGCCGCTAATTCTTCGGCTCTTCAGCCTTTTATAGGATAAACCTCACTATTAATAAAACAGGATAAAAGTTATCCGATCTGGTTATCCTTTGTTATCTTCAGCGTCTATCCGTATATACTACCCTTTATTGTTAGCCTACACCTCGGTGGATGTTCGTTGTGGTACAGTGGATACCGGCTCGGAACGAGAAATCGAGAGCTGAGTTCGAATTTCAGTTGCATTTCTTGTATCAATTGCGCGCAAATACCCTTGGGAAAGTTATGAATCCGCTTCTTCCCTCCAGTTATGGGTTAAATAACAGGACAGATTGGCTGGCAACCAGTCTACCGGAGGAAGTAATGGCAGCCTTCTGCAGGATAATCTTCTGCCCAGTCACTCCTGTCTCTTTAGCCTAAGCGAGTATCAGGTGTGGCACTTAACTGACTGATTGATACCTCGAGTAGCTCCTATGCATTGTACAGCGTAAACCTCACTGTAAAAATAAATAAAAAATAAAACGGTAAAAAGGAGTTAAGGCGTTACTGCACAAGAGTTCGGGAAAATAATCCTAAAATCCCATAACTACATTCTAGTACCAAACGAAACGTTGCAAGCCTTCTTATCTATTACACTACGTCGAGTTTCAAGTATAACAACTGACCAATGTTTACCTGTAGATTAAAGTAGAATACAACCAATCTTTGCATATCGACTCACGTGTAAACATTACCATCCGCCCGTGTATTGAATACTGCTGCCACATCTGGTCGGCTGCCCCTGCTATGCAACTCGGGATTCTTGACAAAATCCAACGGAGAATCTGTAATGTGATTGATATCGACTTGGCAGCACGGCTGCAGTCGCTCTCTCACCGGCGTGATGTGGCTTCCTTGTGCCTCTTCTACAAATACTTTTACGGCTTCTGCTCCAATAAACTTAGCTCGCTGGTACCCCCTATGTACGAATTTACACGACCTACTAAACTAGCAACTAGATCCCACCCTTTTACAGTGAAACCGATAAAATGTAACCGCAATTTCTACTCTAATAGCTTCTTTTCTCGCACTTCCCGTCTGTGGAATTCCCTTCCGTCTACTTACTTACCCGACAGCTACAATTTCTAGTAATTTAAATGTAAGGTCAATAGTCATCTCATACCTCACTAACTTGCATCCTTTCTCTCAGCCTTTTTTCTCCATCCACTCCGCCCCCATCACACCGGTATTACCATCCTTCTAGTACCCTCCTCTTGACACCCCCTATAACCGAACCCTATTTCTCATTACTTATCCATATGTAACCCCCTGCGCAGCAGTGGCAGTAAAACTGTTGTGCTTGGGGTGAGATGATTTTAAGAAAATAATTTTTTATAGACTAAGGTAAAAAACCGATCAATGTTTACTTATAGAACAGAGTATAAAACTGACTAAATTTGTCATTAGGCTCGAGTAAGTCAGTTAAGTTCCATACGTGATATACGCTTTCGGCGATCATGTCTCGAAAAAGACATGACTGACTGGGCAGAAGCTTATCCCACAATAGATTACCATTGCTTTCTACGGTAGAATGGTTGCCAGTCAAGGCTATAGAACCTAGTCTGCTCTATTATTTAACCCATAACTGGTGGGAAGAGACGGATTAATACCTTTCCCAATGGTATTTGTGAGTAAGTGAATACAAGAAATTTAACTGGAATTCGAAATCGGCACCCCGATTTGTCGTTCCGAGTGCCGAATGCAGACTCAAGAATAAACCCAATTAATGTTTACTTATATGCTATTTTGGATGTGCGTTGTGGTGTAATTGATATCGGCTCGGAATGGAAAATCAAAGATTCGATTTCCACTTGAATCCGTTGCATTCACTAACTTGGGAAAGGTATGAACCCATCTTTTATGGTTTAAATCTCAGGATAGATTGGATCCTATAGCTTTAGTTGGCAAACAGTCTACCACAGAAAAAATGGCAACCTACAGCGGGAAAATATTCTGTCTTTGCAGTCATGGATAGAAATTGTCACAATCTCCCAAGCGTGTATAACGTATGGCAATTAATTGATAGGACTGTATATACTCGAGTATAGTGTCAACCAACATTTTCATATGTTCATCTAGAGCGATATTCCCTGACGAAGCCCATCCTTCTCCAGAATATACACTTCATCCTTAGGAGAGTCAAGTATAAATCTAACCAATGTTATCTATAGACTCAAGTATAATCAAATACAGATTTCGATATTAGGGTTCAAATGTCGCGAAATCCACCAAGTCTAATTTTAAACAAATATTTTATAAATGAAATCTATATGATGAATAATAATATTTCAATGCTTCTGCATAATCTTCTCAAAATCTATATAAATAAAAATCTGGTTGTCCGTTTGTTACTGTCCGCTAATCTAGAAAACAGATGTTCCAATTGTTTTGAATTTTTACTGTAGCATTTTAATCGAATACGAGCATGTTTTTATATACCTCATATTAAAAAATATTACAATATTAAAAAAACATATTTTGCAAAAATCGATTAGAGCCGATGAGAGCTTTCATTTTCAATACAGAAATAGAAATAATAATTATAATAAAAGGCTTCGTTTACCTTAAATGTGCAGTTTTCCTGTTTTCTATAAAATAACAATGTTATGTAAACGCGTCTGTATTGAAAATGAAAGGTTTTTGGTTCGGCTCTCATCTGCTCTAATCGACTTTGCAAAATATGTATTTTTTAATATTGTAATATTTTTTAATATAAGGTATATAAAAACACGCTCGTATTCGATTAAAACACTATAGTAAAATTTTAAAACAATTGGAGCAGACATTTTCTAGATTAGCGCATAATAACAAACGGACAAGTACATTTTTATAGATTTCTATTTTGGCGAGCGTAATCAACAAAAATCTCTTGCCTTTTTTAAAAAAAAATTCTATTCATTTTTTTTCAACGAGTTATTATCGATATCCCATTCATTTCGTTAGTTTAGTAAATAAATTTCTCCTTTTTTTTTTTTTTTTTTTTTCATTTAACCAAACTGCGTCACAGCAACGCGTGGCCGGGTACAGCTAGTAAATAAATAAAAGAAAAAATACTAAAAAAAACTATTACAAACTTATTTTCTGTTAATCCACTGTTGGTTGTTTATAAGTTTCGAATTTCATTCTGACTCAATTCATCGTTATTTTTTTCTTTTCTGACATCTATGATGGATTGGCTTCTAGAAAATATCCTCTTATAGTCATTGCTTAAATTTGCTGAGTCTGTCACAAGGAAATCGGATGCTGGCAGTTGCTGTCCCAAAGAGAGCATAACTAAAATTTTTGTGGGCTTTAGAAAATTAGAAAACTGCTTGACGTAAAGTGATAACAGAATCGAAACGAAATATAGCTAGCAAATTTATGCTGGGTCAATCACTGAAACAATCAGCAGATGTAAAACACGATATATTTATATATATTCTATACATATACTGTTAAATATGAGAGACAATGAATGTCTATTATGTTTAATCATGAGCCGTTCTATCCTTACTCATACACACAGTAAAAAGAACCTTCAGATATTGGAGGCCATCTACATTAAATCCAAACAACCCACATTTAATAAAATCACGTTTAAATCTGGTCATAACACATTACATTACATTTGAATACATGGTTCTGTTGTCATTTCGCGCTATCACGCGGTGTGACATCATAGAACCGCATTGCAAATTTGCGAACTGCGTTTGTTATTTTTGGTAACTATTGCCGTTGCTTAGCAGAGTTTTAACACAAAATAAAATCGTCGCTGATGGTGGATGTTATTGTGTTACCGTCTTAATAATCTCTTTGAAGATGGCTCATGTGAGCCGAAATCTCAGAACAAACTTAATAAAAAATTATCAAAATTTTTGAGAATTTTTATCTTTATTTTCAACTGAAATTAAAGCCAGAATACGACGTTTAGAAAGGCTCATGATTAAACATGATAGACATTCATTGTGTCTTATATTTAACAGTATATGATTAGAAAATTATTTGCTACCTCGATACAATATATATATATATATATATATATATATATATATATATATATATATATATATATATAGTGTCCAGTCCAAATTCAGCTTTGAAGGAAATATATATTTAAAGACAATATAAATAAAAAGCAAAAAGAAAACTTTGTATTTTAATGAACGCTTTTCGTCGCATGATGTAAATTTTATTTAAAAATATAAATTACAAAAGAAAACATCAACGTTTGCCTTGATAAAGTCAATAAGGGGACGAAACACGCTGGTAAAGAAAAGTTTGTATTTCGTCGTTTGAATATACACGGTGCGATGTGTGAATTGTCGCGACTTTATATCTTTAATTTTGCAAATGCGCTTTGTTGTTTTTTTTAATCTTTTTTGTGGACTTCACAGTTTAGTTGGGTCAGTTGGCACCGTCTGTGAGAAAAAAAACAAAAAAAAACATGATGACGCAAACCCCTCCAATAGAAATTGGTAAACGGCATGCTGTACTGCTGTACATGCTGTACACTTTGGAATTCGCACCGGAATCTTCAATACGAACATTTCAGTGTGTTTGTGCAGAAGAGTTGGATGAATGACTACAAAGTCAAGGAAAACTCCCTCTGATCGTTCTGATAACAAAAGAATTCCTGAATTAGGTGGTGTGGGATTCAGACTCAATACAGAGGCCTAAATCAAGTTCCTTGAGGAGCTCGTGCTGTCCTGAATCAAGAGGGTGGCTGCTGGAAAAACTTATGTCTGGCAACAGGACACTACACCGTGCTACACAAGCAGAACCTAGTCAGTTTCTGCGACTACATCAGTCTTTAAATCTTGCCACGTAACTCCCTAGACTGCAACCCCCATGATTATTAAGTGTGGGGCGCAGTTGACCGAGAGACCAAGAAAACTACTTGCAACGCCAGAAATCAACTAAAAGCAAGTATTATAGCAGCGTTCACAAACTTAAACAAGAAGACCTTCTAGAAAAGATGCAGGAGATTCCGAAGTCGTATGGAGGCCGTGGTTGAAGCCAATGGCTATTTTGTTCAATAAATTTACTCTTTAGTATTTCAAGATGTGCTTGTATAATTTGGGTAACTATTTATCCATTGCACCCTGCACACACACTCACACACTCACACACACAGCGTCTCTACGGAGATGAAATCTTTCTTTATTTTTTCTTCCTTTTCTTTTTCCTTTTTTTTCCTTTTCTTTCCATTTTGTTTAGCCCCCTTTCCTGTCAAACACCACTTCCTCTTTCCTCCTTTACTTCACCTTTCCCTTTTTAGAGCTAGACAAAGCCAAATTTTTATATTTTCACTTACAACTTAATCTAAAAGTAATGTTGTCCAATATCTAAAAATAGACATTGATTGCTATCTACTTATTAACCCCACCCATCTAGTTTTTTCTGTGACGTAAATTTTTAAAATTTTGAACTTCCGCCGGTAATATCTTATTTTGTTTTGGGTATTAATGTTGCCGATGAAATGTGAAATGTCGTTTATGGATTTCATGTAGAAATACTCATACGACGGTTTTGAACTTCGAAATTTATTTTATTTTATAATTTGTTCTGTAATTTAAATATTAATTACATTGAACCCTCCACCTGGATCATTTTTTTAATATTAAAATATTAATATTAATTAGGATCGGGTCTTTGGGATTTATCTTTCTGCTTTTTCTTTTGGATTAAAGTTGATATATATATATATATATATATATATATATATATATATATATAATTTTACACCAAGCAAGGCGATAATGCAGCTATGACACATGAGGAAAAGAAAAGAAAATAATAATAATAATAATAAGAAGAAGAAAAACAATAAAAGAACGATGCAAGAAGACAGAAGATGGTGATTGACGTTTCGATAAAGTTTTAACGGTTTTAGGTGAAAGGGAGACAAGAAAGCAGAGGTGTTCTGAGAAGAAACTTCATGTCAGTAGAAAACATGAGCCCGAGAAGGCACAAAGAATTTCTCTCGAGAGGCTTAGTATCAACCATGCTAGAACAAGGCAGAACATTTTCTGTATGTTGATTAATTAAAGCATTTTTCTTTTAGAGCCGTTAAAATTTACAAACTATTCCTTGCCCCTGTTAACAACTGATCGGAGGTCATTTTCGAGAGCAGCTGCTAGAGTTACTTTGACGGACCTACTACTAAGACTGGAGTAAATACTTTTCATCAGCATAAATACCTAGTTTGGAACTGATACCATTGGGAAAATCGTTAATGAAGATAAGAAACAACGTGGGTTCAAGAATATAACCCTGAAAGAGACATTAATGTGAAATGATCCAGAAACTTGCCCGTTCTATACGAACTTCATTACGCTGTTTGTTACGAACGACTGGATTAAGTCAAATATTCGTCGTGGGACTACATAGTTCGTGAGCTTGCGGAGAATGCTAGCATGCCAAACCCTGTCAAACGCCTTCGAGATATTTAAAGCTACAACCCATGCTGTTCTTATCTAAAACCTGATAAAAAATTCAGTAATAATCGTTAACACATCGGCGTCAGACCTCGAGAAACGAAAGCCTTACTGTTTATAAGAAGACCGTTTGAAATTAAATGCTTAACCGATTTGGTGTTGGTTAGTTCCTCGAGCACTTTTCCAAAATTAAGTAAGAGACTAATAGGGTTATAATTCAAGGGGTCAGAAGGTTCACCAGAGTTTTTAAAGAAGCTTTCTAACAAACCGGAAATAAAGAAGCAGTGAGACATTCCTCGTAGAGTTTAGAGAAAACAAGAAGCAGTGTGAAAGTACATTTCATTAGGACAACTTCAGAAAATAAGATATCATTCAAAGGTTTTCCGTGAACAGTCCAAATACAGAAACATGATGAAGAGCTGAAGAACCGATATTACATTGATCTCAGCCCGAGGGTTTCGAATCTTTACTCCTGGGTAAATGTATCAGGGATCGTCACTTGGATGCCTTGCAGCGGACGGTGCAGAGACTCTGATGGTAAAGCCAAGCATAATAGCAGCAATTTCCTAATAAAGAAACATTTGGTATTCATTGACTGAGTAGCCAGTGTTACTTTCGGTTGAAAATTATAAAATCTCCCGCTTAAAATATCTTTAAAAAATATGAGTTTCTCAAGTCCAGTAACTGTTTTCGATCTTTCCAGTAGTAAGTCAACCATCCGTCCGTGCATGGAGTACTTGTGCCATTTATGGTCAGGTGCCCCTGCCGTTCTCCTCAGTGTTCTTGACAAGCTCCAAAGGAGAGTCTGTAATGTGATAGGTACTGATCTGGCGACTCGACTGCAGCCACTTTCCCATCGTCGAAATGTGGCCTCCCTCTGTCTCTTCTATAAATACTTTCATGGCTTCTGCTCGGATGAGCTTAAGTCACTGATGCCTCCTCAACAGGTGTTTACCCGTGCAACCAGACTGGCAACTGGGTCCCACCCATTCACAGTCAGGTTAGCCAAACGCAGACGACAATTCTACTCCTGCAGCTTATTCTCTCGCACTTCCCGCTTGTGGAACTCACTCCCGTATTCTTGCTTTCCTGACGGCTACGACCTCCAGAAATTTAAAAGCAAAGTTAATACTCACCTACTAACCACTGGATTCTAGCTCTCTCCCCTCCCCTGTATAATCTTCACTTTCTCTCCGCCCATGTATCTGTCATTGCACCTGCTTTCTCAGCTTTCTATTGTTCCTTTCTAACTAGCTTGTACTCCTCACTCTTTTCTAATTAATGTTTCTACATTTATGTAACCCCCTGCACATCAGTGGCGTTTCTGCCTTGCTCGGGGTGAAATGATTAAAAAAAAAAATTTAAAAAATAAAGGTTTCCTTTCTAATCCCTTTTTGAAGTAGTGTGAAACATCAACATCGGAATTATTTTCTATTCGAGTTTTATTTTTTATTTGTATTTTTTCCATAATCGTGCCGCCCCAAGCAAGGCATTTTACTGCCACTGTTGTGCAGGGGGTTACATAGGAGAAATGTTGAGGAGTGTGAGGTTGCAGGGGTGTCAGGAAGAGAGTAGAAGAGGGAAGAGAGTACTGATGAAAGTGGAGTGGATGTAGAAATGCATGAGAGAAAGGATGTAAGTAAGTGAGACGGGAGATGACTATTGACTATTGACTTTACATTTAAATTCTTGGAGATTGTAACTGTCAGGAAAGCAAGTATGCGGAAGAGAATTCCACAGGCGGGAAGTACGAGAAAAGAAACTGCTGGAGTAGAATTTGCGTTTACAATTTACTGGTTTCATAGTAAAAGGGTGGGACCTAGTTGGTAATCTTGTGGCTTGGGGAAATTCGTATATAGGGGGTACCAGTGAGCGAAGTTCATCGGAGCAGAATCTGTGAAAGTATTTGTAGAAGAGACACAAGGAAGTTACACTACGTCGGTGAGAAAGTGACTGTATCGTAGTTGCCAAGTCGGGATCGATCACATTACAGATTCTCTGTTTGATTCGGTCGAGGACACCTAAGTGGATAGCAGAAGCAACAGACCAGATATGGCAGCAATATTCAATGCGCGGGCGGATGGTAGATTTGTATATGTGCAGGATTGTTTGGGACGGGAAAAACTTCCTGGCCCTGCACAGAGATCTGAATTTCTTAGCAGCGGATTTAGCTATTGATTCTATATAGTTATTCCACTTGAGTTCTGGTGTGTGAGTTAACCCGACATGTGTTATCCATTTTAGTTGTTGCTGCTATTGGAAATCTTCAAGTGATATGGTTTTTACTATTTGATGCAGTTGTTTGATTGTGATTCTGTAACGTCAGTTCATGAGGTTAGAGTATTGTTCTTGTTCAGACCTAAAGGATTCATTCGCTTGACGCCATGTATAAAGCATTACTTTGAGTAACAGTTTGTACACCGCTGACAATATAGATATTTCCGAATGAGTTTGGTGTCCATCATGGTATCCACAGGAAAGATTCCATTTAACGATTCTATTTAAATACAATGATTTTACTTCTTAGGTTAATGTTGTGGCTGTGTAGCATATTGCAGTGTTGAGAAAAACTACGCTTAGCATAGATTGCCAAGATTGTTCAATTGGTAGTAACATGCCTTGCTTGGGGCGATATGATTATAAAAAAATATGCAAGAGAGATTCAAGGGAGAAAAATGGTCTAGCACGGCACAGTGAATCAACTTTCTTCGAATAGAGCAAATATTAGGTTGTCGCAAAAATTCGTAAATAATTGCAAAAAATTGAAATTTCACTCGCAAAAACAACAAAAAATTATTGCTAAAAATAAATACCATCATTTTCCAAGACATTATGCCATCCATCTGAAAGCTTTCGGATCTGGTCAAAGTAACATGCAGCCGGCTTCGAATCAAAGAATCCTTGACACGGTTCCTCGACTTCATCAAACGAGTCGAAAGTGTTGCATTGAGCGAAAAAGGCCGTAATCTGAAGGGGCACAATTTTCTTAAATAATAATCCAATGTAGCTGAAGTGTTTGGCATTTACTAATTCCACATCCTGAAATTTTATGATGGATTAAGGGGAAGTGCTATCACTGCTTTCATTCCACTTACAGTCATAGTTTTTTTTTTATTTCCAAATCAATTTAATCACAAGCAACGAAATAAAGTCACTAAAACACAAAAGGGTTACTGGGTGTGGAATAATTAGAATTGAGAACAAAAAAGAGTAATTTAGAGGACAACAGAAAGCAATTGATATTTCAGTTAAACTTTTGAAGTGCGATAGAATAAACTGTTAGCATAGAACGTACGGTTACCGCTAACCAACTCAACTATAAATTGGTGAGACCTCGCCGCCAGTCTAGTACTGTCCTTGAATTTATAAAGTCTAGGTACAGTGACAAAAAGCTGTACCGAACATTTGCCATGAAGTATTTATAGGAAAGGCAGAGGCAGGCAGGCAGGTGGTGGGAAAGTGACTGAAGCCAAGACTCCAGACCATCACCAATAATATTGCTGGTTCTTTTATAAATTCTATGAAGGATCTCTAGATATACACTAGGCATATATGTGAGCAATATTCTAAGCATGGACAATGGTGCTCCCTATATATGAATTTACCCGAGCCACAAAATTAGCAACTAGGTCCCACCCTTTTACTGTGAAACCAATAAAATATAAATATAAATTCTACTCCAGTAGCTTCTTTTCTCGCAAAAACAACAAAAATCATTGCTCGAAATAAAGACCATCATTTTACAAGACTTTCTGCCATCGATCTGCAAGCTTTCAGATCAGGTCAAAGTACCATTCAGCCGACTTCGAATCAAAGAATTCTTGACACGCTTCCTCGACTTCATGAAACGAGTCGAATCGGCGACCCTTCAGAAAGTGTTGCATTGAGTGGAAAAGGCTGTAATCTGAGGGAGCACAGTCAGGACTGTAGACTGGATGTGACAGAACCTCAACGCCGACCAGCTCTTCAAATGTGCCTTTGGTCTTCCTGGCGGTGTGTGGCTCGGCATTGTCCTGCTGCATCAAAGCGCGCTTTCGGTTGATCAGAGCCGGGTACTTTTGCTTCAACTTTTCGTAGACCCGCTCAAGTTGCTGACAGTAAAGTTCGGCACTGATGGCACGACCATTCGGAACCAACTCAAAATGCATGATTCCTTCAAAGTTCCACCAAACGCACAACATGACTTTCTTGCCGAATCGATTTTGTTTTGGAATCGACGGTGTCTCTTGCCCTTTCTGAACCGATGACTTGTCTCGATTGTGCTGACCCATTTCTCTGCAGATGTCACAATGCGCTTCCAACAACGCTCGTCCAATGGATTGCTGAGCAATTGACGGCAAATTTCAACTCGTCTGTTGGCTTGTGCTTCGGTGAGTTCGTGAGGATCTTGGCGCGGCTTTTTGCGAACAAAATCAAGTTACTTTAAATGTCGGTGAATTGTCGATTTGCCAACTCCAAGCTCATCAGCCAGTTCTCGAGTGCTCGATGAAGGCGCAATGTCCAACACAGTTTGCAAGTCTCCATCATCCATCATCCATCATCCAACTTTAACGGCCATCCGAAACGAGGCTTATCTTCAAGACTAATGTCGCCAGAATCGAAGCGCTTGCACCACTTTTAGATCGCTGCATATGCAATTGTTCCTTCAACTTCGGCAGCTTTTCTGGTTGAAGGACCTCATTTCCAGCAGTAACGAATCAAAACTCGCAGCTCAATTTTATCAATTGCCATCTGGAATACAAAGATGAAGATCACTATAACAATATAAACGCAAAATTGCATAAAAATTCAAATTTTTGCCACTGTTTACGAACTTTTGGAACAACCTAATAGTTGACCGAGCAATAGATTTAATATATGTTTTCGAAAGGAACAGAAATGCTAAATTTGTAATAGGAACAGAATTACTAATGCATATGCAAATATTTATATATTATTGTTTCTACGTTAGCTGTATAAGATTGTAATAAATCAGTCTAATATAGAAGTCTGCAGAAGTAGGTATACAATAATCGATATGTTACTATTGGTATGTTTGTATAATAAATACAATACGTTTTGTGTGTACGTTTCGTTTATTTTATACTTATTTTTGCATCACCTTGAATAATTCTATTCTATTATATTACATGATATTTCATTTTTCCAAGCTAGTGATATTTTTATACAAGATTGATAGTATTTTAGTTGACTGTTGAAATATATTTCAGAATTCACGTTGACTAACAGTTTTAACTTAAAAAGAAAATGAGAATTTAAACAATGGATGAAATTAAACCAGGACTCTATTTCTTCTAATCATCTTCGATCTCGCGAAATTGTTAGTTTCAAAATAGGATTTTACTCATTGTTTTTGCTTTTAGATACTTCCTGCGCATTGTGGTGCAGTGGAGATCGACTAGGAACGAAAGATCAGGGTACCGAGTTCGAATTTCAGTTGAATTCCTTGCATTCACTTACGCATACATGCCCTTAGGAAATGTATTAATCCTTCTCTTCCCTCAAGTTATGGGTTAAATAATAGGACAGAGTGGGTTCTTTAGCCTTCGCTGGCAACCAGTCTACCGCAGAAAGCAATGGCCACCTACTGCGGGATAATCATCTGCCTAGTCAGTCATGTCTCTTTTGAGACATGACCGCCCAAAGCGTGTATCACGTATGGCACTTAATTGACTGACTAGTGCTATTAACTAACTAATCTCGATTTACATATTACACAGTTAATTAAAACATAATCGTACGCACAGAAAATATTTGACTCCTCATGCTATATTCTACTTTTACAGGAGCCAGATGACGACGAAAATATATTATGTCAGCCATATGCTGAATATTTTTGTCAAGAGCTGCTCAGACCTCACTTTTCAGTTTCGATAGAGTCAAAAACCGTTTCCGCGTCTTTAAGGATGAAGAACTATTTTCACTCTACAACCCGAACTCATGAGCCTGTCTGAAATGCTTCAATCCCATAACAGAAGTTCATAATTACAAGCTACCTACTACATTATAACAAAATACGACCACCTAAATCACCACGGCTATGGACTCGGTGCCTATATCATGAACGGATTTCTCTGTGGCAGGGATACAAAAAGTGAGGACCCTGATTTCCCGTATGTGCTTCCTTATCGCCCTTATCCATAGTACCACATTCGTCTTTCCTCTTTAGTGTCCTATGGATGTAGGGTTGGTACTTTTTGACTGAATATCAAAAAGGAATAACAATATTCTTACCAAATTCTCCTCGACCAGCCTCCTTATTTGTGATGATTTCAAAATTCCGCACAATGAGTGGTTAGTTCACTTGAATTAAACCGATGACAATAGCAGATATTGCAGAAACTTCTCCGTTGCCTGATTTACTACCCACCCGAGACCTGGATGCGACGAGACAGCAGACAAACCACCTCGGCCTTTTCCTAAAATCCTGCCCTGACAAATGTCTATTAGAAGTTTTATTTTCCCATACGCACATCAGACCATTCCCTAGTCAGTACTGAGACTTATTTCAAACAAATGACCTCCTGAATTACCGTTCTGTAGTACAATGTTTTGCTATGTGAAGAAAGACTGGCGTAGCTTTTTGTCCTAAATGATGAAAGTTCCTCTCCCAAAATTTTCAAACATGCTACCACAAAAATTACTGCCCTAATCTTCGAATGGATCCTTTCTAGAATGGAGTGTATTATATCTAAAAAAATTAAAAAAAAAGAAAAATCCAGAAAAAGTCAAACAGTCATTTTTTTCACTCTTAAATGCGCCGCAATCATAGCTCACTGGCACCACTATGTCAATATCTATTGTTAAGAAATGGTATAGTTAATCTGGCCTTTACTTCTTTCACACTGAAATCACTGAAAGAGAGATGTGGAAAACGCCAATTACAACCACGCTCAAGCTATTCAGCCCAAGGTTGAAAATAAACAAACTGGATCTCGCAAGTTCTTGAAGATCACCAACCAAATTATAAACAGAGGCAAAACAGCCGTGCCCACTATGATAAATGCACCAAGATCATATCCTCTTCGACAGACAAGGCGAAGCTCTTCGCCTCGATCTCTGCCCCTAATTCAATGTTAGTTGACAAAGGCAATCCCTCACCAACTTTCTCAATGAAAACAATCTCAGTAATGTACTCATTTCAGTAAGAGAAGTCTCTAGACTTATCAAATGCCTCGACCCCCAAAAGATTACATCTATTACTGTTTTTACAGTAAATTTGGCACAAGGCTGTAAGGGGGATGGGTTGAGGTTGGTATTCTTTTTCTATCCTATACCTAACTAATCAGTTTCACGACCCAAACACTCATTACAATTTCTTAATTCACCAGCCAAAGGCAGAGAGCTGACAGTAACAATGACAGTTACTACGAATGAGTAACTGCAGTGTTCAGTCTCCTTCCCACTTAAGGGAAAATATCGCACAAGGCTTTTTTAATGTGGGTTTCCGGGGCCATATAGCCCCGCTAAAATTTCCTGTTTACTGTTCGCCAGTTCGAGATTCTACCCTTCGGCCGAGCCTCGACTGGGTTAATACTCTCCACCCGAAGGCAGAGAGCTGACAGTGACAATGGCAGTTACTGCGAGTGAGTAACTGCTCTCTGAAAGTCATGCAGGTAATTGCATATAACAAGAGGAAGAGGCCATTCCTCATAGAAGGGCACCATAACAGTATAGCTATTATTAATTAATATTTTACCACGTTTATTAACACATAAAACTGCCATTATTTTTTAATAAGTCTCATTGCAAACTAGAACCTCAAAGGCTGTGATCTCCTGTCTGTGTATAACCACTAAGCAATGTCTACCAGTGCAAACTATGTCAGTGCCTTCTCTATAATGATAATAGACAGTCAGATCGAGAGACAAGAATACAAATGACTTTTCTATATTAGATGCCACAAGTACGAACGAGTTGAACCCGAAACTGGGTGGAATGAAAGGAATAAAGAAAGGAAGAACATGAACGAACTTCATTTCTTGAAGATCTTCGGAAACTGGGCGTGCCATTATATTTCTCAGGCAACAGAACCAAGAGGAAAGGGCTGGGTGGCTTGCTCAATAAAAATCTGACAATATCTCTTCATCGGTCATGACGGCATCTCGCGGGATATATGGACATTAAAAACACGGTTTGAAACACAGAATGCTGCAGGCCTTGACACGAGAAAACGTCTTTTAGTGCATTTATATTTATGTGAGAGGCTATAAAAAACGGGGACTATATGGGCTTGAACACACACTCACACACACGTGAGAAAGCGCGCAAACACACACACATTCATATATATATATATATATATATATATATATATATATATATATAAAGACAAACTTATAACTACACTCGTATCGAAAAACCCTCCGCGGATCTACGTGGAAGGAAAAATGGTTATAAAGAAAAGAAAGAGCTAAACACATGAACATTAGCCAAAAAGATTCGGACCGAGTCAGCACGTAGCCCAAAGAAAAAACCCGAGACGAGTAATCAACTAATGAAAAAGCGCTCAATACTTAGGTAGAACAGAATAAATAAAGTATACCGAGTGAGCCAATAAACCTACCAATTTTTCCCTGACGACCCGCTTAGGTCAAACCTTGGTAGGTTTATTGGCTCACTAGGTATACTTTATATATATATATATATATATATATATATATATATATATATATATACGTGTGCATAAAAATCGAATTAGCGTGCTGAGTTTGAATTTCGCTAGAATCTACTGAGGTACGAAAAAAAAAAAGTAAAAAAGTCTTTGTATACATTGTTTTTAAAACCACACAAATGTCATGATAAACTCTAGAAACCGTGGATGAGGTATCACTCGGCTCGTTTGTCTATGAAGAGCGAGGTCAGCTGCAAGAACTGATACGAATTGCAGAACTCAGTGAACATCGACACCTCGACCGCACTGGTCATACTGCATCGAATTCACTGATCAAAAGTTTTATGCCTTTGATACCCAAGCTTTTCTCTCACGCACGCACACACGCATATTTGTCTGCGTATAACATCAAACCAATAGTTGTAATATAATTACGTCGCTGCAAAAAAAAAAAAATGAAAATGAAAAATAAAGTGCTTAATGTTTGAAAATCTTCCTACCCTCCCACAAAAAAAAATAATGCCAGCTTTATAAAAAGGTAAAATTTTAACATTTAGCAAATTCCGTGCAGCTAATTTGATATTGTACTCAATCTTTCTTTCTATTGATATATATTTAATTTATTTGATTAAACATTATTTTTAAGTCATGCACATATTTGAATAAATATTCTGTATTTTATAATAAGACAAAATGTTTATATGTGTCTACCGGCCAGAAAAATCGAAAAATCTTGTTAAAAAAATATTCGTCCTCAGGATTCTAACCGGCGTCCTCTTGGGAACCATCAATTGATCTGACGTGTCTTAGACCGCTCGGGATTTTCAGTTAGACGAACTCAAATTAAGCCTTTAAACACACAATTTCCTGTTTTTTAATAATATTCATATTTGCTCTATTTTCATATCCTAATTTAAACAAAGACAATTTATTTTTACGAAATTTTACGAAATGGATTAACTCCGAGATATTTTTAATTTATTTGTTTAAACATTATTTTTAAACAACAAAAAAAAAATATGTCGAAGTTAATCCATTTCGTAAAGTTTCTTGAAAATAAATTGTCTTTGTTCAAATCTTGCCGGAAGACAGATATTTTCCTAAAAAGATTGCTCGATTATATAGGCTGGTAGACATAAATAAATATACTGTTAAATTATAAAAAGACAGAGTACCTAATCAAATCCGAATATCCATTAAAAAGAATAGTCAAACATAAAAAATTAAAAATATGTCGGCGTTAATCCATTTCATCAAATTTCGTGTATATATATGGTAGAAAATTATAAGAAGTAAAATAAAATTGGCTAGATTATATACCCAAATATAGAAAGTGTAAAGGAAAGAATACATATAAATTACAAGAAAACTGAATGCATGGTCATCATTAAAAAAAGGAATCCACATTAAAAAATGACAACCACAGGCTTGGATGCTAAAATCAAGCAGGTTCAGAAATTTAAATACCTGGGAAGTATTATACTAGAAGACAAAAAGTGTGGTACTGTGATCAGAAGGGGAATTGTCACGACGAAGGATACATTTCAAAATCAAAGTAGAGTATTGAGACACAAACATTTTGCAGAAAACAAAGAAAAGAGTATTAGATTGTTATATGATTTCCCTTCTTCAATATGGCAGTGAATGCTGGACAATCTCCCCGGAGAAGGAGAGACTTGAAGCAACCGAAATGTGGTTCTACAGAAGAATGTTGAGGATAGCATGGACCGAACATATAAGAAACGGTAAGGTTTTGGAGAGGTTTGAAACGAAAAGGAAACTAATACATAACACCAAGAAAAGAGAGTTGAAGATTCTTGAACATGTAATGAGAAAGGAGGGCTTGGAGAATCTGATACTCAGAGGTCAAAAAGAGGACAAGAAAGATAGGGTAAAGAAATGCGTAACATACATGATGGGCTTGAGCAATTGATGGCAGAGGAGGGTGTGGGTTAAGTAACATTAGAAAACGTGTTAAGAGCCACTAGAGATAGGAAGATTGAAAGAACAAAATCGTCTTACGTCTTGAAGGGACACGGCACAGAGAAGAAGAAAAAAAGAAAATATTAAACGAAAAATTAAATTAAATTTAAAAGTATAAAATTTCATGCAGTAATATCAACACACAGTTCACTTTAGTCTGAAGTTCTAGACAAACCCGTGACACGAATTTTTTCCCACTTTAGTGATTAATTTTACTAATATATATATGTTTCATTTATAACAGCTGACAAGGTACTCCGATTAAGAGATATTTTTTAAGATTTTCTTTCTTGAACATAAAGTGGGTGAAAATTGCCCAAATCCTTTGTATATCTGAGCGCTTTCGGCTATTCTTTTAACGATTATCAAAGATGATTATTTTTAATTGAATGTGTAGATTTCTTTTATATGTTTTTAATGTGATAGGGATGATTCATTATTTTCCAAACACGGTCAGCACATTGTGGCCGTGTTCATTGTTGATGTTATTGAGTGTTGGTTTTTTCCTTTTTTTTAATATTAACACCAGGAAGAGATAGTTGAAATCTCTAGGGCACAAAATAAGGTAAGAAGGGTTGGATAATTTAAAATTAAGAGAGACAGGGGAAAAATAAATCATAACATACTCTGTGAGCTTGAGTGAATGGATGACGGAACAGGAGTTAGGAGAAATAATAAAAAGACAAAATTTATTAAGAGATACAAAGGACAGGAAATTATAGAGAACCAAGATTGCTTATGTCCAGGTAACATGTCTCAAAGAATAAAAATAAAGGCGGATGACTTGGATAATTTGATACTAACAGTATATATCGTAAACAAGAGAGAAATTAGAGGGTTAGAGGGAAATAACTCATGACTACCAAAAAGAGGTTTTACGCAAAAAGGGATAGAGATAATATACCCCAGTGATTCTAATGAAAGGTTCTGTTCGAAATCCCTAGCACCTGAAGAAGTCCGGAGGTTACAATGGCCGAAACATCATACAAATGGCAACAAAGATGAGGACAATAGTCCGAATAATGTAAATACTACCTCATCTCAGAAATATAGACAAATAATGAAGAATAGACTTGAAGCAATAAAAATGTGGTTATACAGAAGGATACTAAGGATACCATGTACCTAATATGTCAGCAACAATAAAGTTTTAGAGAAAATGGAAAGAAAAAAAAAACACTTATCATCATGAAGAGACAGCTGAAATTTCTTAAACACATAATGAGGAAAGAGAGATTGGAAAATCTGATACTCACAGGTTGAAGGCAAGTAGAACAAAGAAAAAACGAAACATACTCAGTGAGCTTGAGTGAATGGATGACGAAACAGGAGAAATAACAAAAAGATAAAATTTATTAAGAGATAGAAAGGACGGGAATTTATGGAAAGTCATAATTGTCCAGTCCATTTTCTTTTGGAAAACACGGCACATAAAGTAGAAGAATATTGTGTACTTCAGTCTATCAAGAGAAGAGAATCTATATACCGAAAAGTCAGAAATTCGAGAGAGGTTTACCTATCGTCCGGTTCACAATCCTACCCGGTCTTTTGGACACGAGTAGAGGTTTATACTTCTTTTCCTGTTTAAGATTGGCTTTCCAGTTCCGTCTAAAGATTTTCATTCTCTTTTACTTGCCCCACCCCTTGCGTCTTAGTGGCGTTATTGCCATCCTTGGAGTAAATTGATAAAAAACAAAAATCTGATTGTGAAATACTCATATGTCTCAACAACGACGAGTCACGTTAGTCAGTCAGTTAAGTGCCATACGTGATACACGATCATGTCTCGAAAGAGACATGACTGACTGGGCAGAAGATTAATCTGCAGTAGGTTACCATTACTTTCTGCGGTAGACTGGTTGTCGGCCAAGGCTATAGAACTCAATCTGTCCTATTATTTCATCCATAAATGAAGGGTATTTGTGCGTAAGTAAATGCAAGGAATTCAACTAGAATTCGAACTCAGTACCCCGATTTGTCGTTCCGAGTCGATATTCACTGCACCACAACGCGCATTCGCAAACTGGGTGTAATGAGAAGCAGGAATATTGTATTGCGCTAAGATTTAGTTGGTTTTCACCTTGACCGCTTGCACCGACGGAAAATATGCAACCAACTTATCTATAAGTTGTGCTATTTAGTAACCGCAGCTTCCTAAACATAGTTTAAGGGTTATTGACGTAGTGAAGTTGGGGTGTCCAGTTCAATTTCCATTTGGTTCTATTTCGCTCATTTCCCTTTGGGAAAGGTATGAATCCATTTTCCCCCCAATTATGGGTTAAAAATTAAGGCTAATGGGTCACTTCTTTCTCGTAATGTCAACGAGTCTAAGGGAAAACAACTCTGAATTCAAAATTAGGTTTCCAGTTCCTTCTAAAGTCTACTTCAACTCTATATTTCTAGCGACTGAATCTAAACTCAGAAATCTTATTTATTAATAATTCATTTTATTTTTTTTATCTCCTTCACCAATAGGGGTAGATATGTTCCTCTATAACGCAATTTGCACTCCTCGATGGTATTTTTAACAAGAATAGATGTTTATTCCATGTTTTCTATTTAGTACTGGGTTTTCAGTTCCTTTTAAAGTCTACTTCCACACTACACATCTAACGTCTCCGATTGAACTCTGAAATGTTATTAACTAATTAAATCTTGATTTCTTCAAGTCTGAATTTA